>OVAU01000400.1:0-21293 GCA_900406315.1 Biscutella laevigata subsp. laevigata
GAGAAGCTCAACAATGGTCTGATCAAGTTGCTTCACGTGAAATCCGAGGATCAAGTCGCGGACATCATGACTAAACCTCTGTTCCTTGCTGCTTTTGAACATCTGAAATCCAAGATGAGCTTACATAACATATTCTGCTCATCTTGAGGGGGACTATTGAGATTAAACATCTCGGTTTACTCGGTTCAATTTGGTTTATTATTGGTTCAGTTGTTTATCTTGTATATATATAGAAACAATGTACAGAGAGGAAGTTTAACTGAAATAACAGAACATTTCAAATCTCTTTTCTCCTTCTTCAATCGTAATAGATTCTCTTTCGTTTATAGTCGGGATTGAGTTTATACAGCTTAATCATTTTTTTTGTGGTCATTCGTGTATCCTTACTAAAAGTATGAAGGAGTAGAACATTCACGATTTGTAATGTAGCCGAGACTTTGCTATATGTTATTAGAGCGATTCCGATTCACTTCATGAGATTAACGAGCTACACTTTCTTCTTTATTTTCATCACAGCTTATCGAGAATCGTGTTCAACTACTCACACGGCTTAGTCAGTTAGATACAGAAGAGAGTTCTGATTTTCCCTCGTTTGTGGAAAGCTTAACAGTATCCAGATATACTTTTGATGTTTCTCTTCCTTTTCTCAGTTTTGCTTATCTGCAACATTTATTTACAATTCAAACGTTGATATCCAATCTCTATGCTGTGTTTGTTGGTGTTGAGGCAAACATCTTCAGAATAGAAATTTCAGGATAGAGAAGTGAAAACTTGGATTTATTTTGGATTCAGATGATTAGACATGCTTTGAGTGGTATTTTATGGCATGTTTTAAGTATTCCTTGACAGCTTGTATAGACACTCTGGGAAGACTTCACATGTCTTGACGTTTCCCAGTGTTTGTTGAACAAGGTAATCCTGCCTGTGGCTTCAAAATACCTAGCTTTGGATAGCCCTGACTGCTTACACTACTTTCTTGCTTTTGGCATTAAGGTACGATATTTCATTTTCTGCTCCTGGTTGCTGAATCTCCGTTTGTGAATGCTGTTCTTTTAACTGTTTACAACCCACCTCTTGTAGGTAGGCCTATGGTGTGCAAAACATTTAAACATGTCTGTAATGTCGATGGAGGAGTCTCAAGAGGAAGAGCACTCCAACGTTTTCTTTCAGGTTGGTCATGCTTGATGGTTCTGTATGTACAAGTTCGTCACAGCCAATGGCATCTGGGCCACTGAGTTTTTCTATAAATTTTATTGCAGCTTCTTTTGGATTATTTTCGCTTTTCTGCCTCATGCTTTACTGCTATTGGAAAAAATTATGGTATGCGTGATGAGGCCTCAGCTGTTACAGTTCATAAGTTTGTTTCCGAGCAGCTGAATTTGACAAAGGAGGTGCTATCGAATGCCAAGGTATCTTCGATATTATCTTGATATTTTCACCAGTTGCCACTTCTTGTCTTGTACCGCATCAATAATCTGGTTCTTTAATAACATTTGTTTCATTAAAATTACGGATTACTGGTGCAGGTTGAGATTAGTGTTTTGTATTTCTATCATCTGTTAATAGTTTTCACAGAGTTTCACTTTTCTTTCGAGACAGAAAGTGGAATCCTTTTCCTCAGAGATTTTTAAAGCTGCACAAGTGGTGATTGAGTCTATTGTTCGTCTGTGCAAAGAGTACTCTCCACCAATGAATCAGGACATAAATGAATTCAGGAATGGTGAAGTAGGAAAGGAAAGACAGCAGGAAGGTAACACTAGTTCTGTGAGCATAATTGCGCTTGGAATAAAATATCTGAGTGAACTGGGTATGCTTGCTGCAAGAGATGGTGGTAATCTTGTGACCATTCTGAATACATCATGGAAGGGTGTGATTACATTGCTTCAGATAGACAAGCAGACATTGGTATCTAAGGTTGACGTAGGAGAAATTATTTTGAAGCTAATATCATTGATAAAGGAGTCTCTGAGATTAGCTGCTGAGGCTTGGTCTAGCCCAGTGAAGGAAAACTTATCTGCAATAGAAGCCAGAAGGGTCTTTCTTCCTGTGAAGTTTTACCTAATCAATGCTGTTAAAGTTGTGGCGCTGTTTCCAAGCCAGGCGTCTATGGTGTTCAAGGAAATAGCAGTCTGCATCTTGATGATCTTTGGTTTCAAAGATTCACTCAGCCAGCAACCCCATGGCAAATCTGTGAGTGAAGTAATGACTGATCTTCTAGAGAAAACAACTGTAGATCTTCTAAGTGCACTGTTGAACGCAGGGGAACTAAAACAAGAATTCAGGATCACACTTCTTGCTTCGCTGTTCGTAGATGAGAAAGGGCTTTCAAGCCAAATTTGTAAGAATCAGAGCCTTGGTTCTCAGAAAGTACCGTCATTGATGGATATCTTGTCTATTTCTGTTGAATCTGCGACAAGCGCCAAGATTTTGCTCCCGTCCCGAGTGGTATTGTTCCAGTGTGTCATGAGGTATTCTTCTGAGCTCGAAGAAGATGCAAAGCTTGCAATCACCACAAAGCTGCAATGGCTTCTCGACATATTAATAGACGAAAAGGTTTATCCTTCGGTCCTTTCCTCTCAGCTACCCATGGCAGATGGTTCAGGGAAGACAATAATCTGGGAACCGATGTTTTCAGCTCTGCTTCTATCTCTCAAAACCCTTATGCTTGTTCTGTCTTCATCTCCTGCCTGGGAAGAGCTTGAAACATTCTTACTCCGGAATCTCTTGCATCCCCACTTCTTGTGTTGGCAGATAATTATGGAACTCTGGTGTTTCTGGGTTCGTCATGCCACTGAGGATTTCATGGCTGATATTATTGACAAACTTTGTGCATTCATGATGTCAGTGTCATCATCAGAAATGACGCTTTGTCGCGATTCCATTCTCAGAAGAACTACAAAGTCTATCTCCTTTCTCCTTACTCACAGCCCCAAATCTTTAACAGCACGAGTTTACAAATACATTTCCACTGAAAGCAAGTCTGACTCTGCACCAGATATATATCTAGCCTTGCTGTTAGACGGGTTTCCGCTGAATTTTCTTCCAGACAGAATAAAAAACGACGCTAAGAAACAGATAGTATCAGATTTCTTCCTCTTCCTTGAGAATTTTAATGAGAAACCATCAAATTCCTCCAGATACACTGTGCTTGGAGCTCCTGTTGTCGCACTCTCGGCTTGCCTTCGGATACTGTAAGTTACTAATATATATACACATATATAGTACATTTATATACTTGAAAATTCCCTAGTTAGATATCAAATTCATATTTTAAAAACTGAATATAGTGCTGTGTGTATTGACTGGTGTGATTTTTGTCTCGGTAGAAAGGTGAGCATACCAGAGATCGACTCCAAAATTCTGAACTTTGTCGTCTCTCTCATCCAAAAGTACAGAAACTCCAGCGCTGATACAAGAAGGGATCAATACAGTGAGATTCTCAGCGAAACTCTATCAATCATCTCAAGAAGCGAGCAGCTATACACTTGCCAAGAGATGAACAATGTCATAACAGCACTTCAAACGCTTTTCATTTCAGAAACTGATCATCATCATCTCCATAAAGCCAAGCCAGATCTCGCTCTATTCTTGTCAGGACTTGGCAGATACAAAATGTCTGAAACCGAAACCTGTCCAACAAGCCGCTCGGTCTGGGAACTCTACCATTTTCTTCTGAGGAAACGCCACTGGGCTTTGGTTCACCACGCGCTTACTGCCTTTGGGTACTTCTGCGCACGAACGAACTGTGATCAGCTATGGAGATTCGTTCCTGAAGACGCTGCTGTAGCCTTTGATATAGCTTCTGGAAAAGAAGCGAAAACAGAGCGGTTCATGACAGAACTAAAAATATTTTTGGAGAAAGAACAAGCGCTTCTCTCAATTACACCATCACAAGAGGAACTCGAGTTACTTATAAAAGAAGGCACCAAGGTTAAGGCAACGGTGAAGAAGCTTCTAGAAGGAACCGCGCAGAGATCAACGGAAGTAGAGAAACGACCGAACAAGAGAAGGAAACTTCCAGAAGGAATATGCAGAGGAATGGAGTTATTGCAGAGTGGAATTAAAAGGATTAACGAGGGTTTAAGTGAGCTGAGATCAGATGAAAATGAGAGTGAAGAGTTTCAGAAGAGTTTATTAACTCAGTTTTCATGTCTTGAAGATTTGGTCTCTTATTTGGTAAGCCTCTCTGCTTCAAACTAAATATATTTGATACTATTGTGTTTTTACAACAACATAAACTCTCGAAGTAGCACTTATTTTGAATCATAAAAGGCAGTTGTGTCAGCTTTGGACATAGCTAACTCAAAACCTGGGTGTCCAAAATGATCGAAGGATCTTCCTTGAACACAACATCATCATAAGAGAAAGCTTTGGCCAAACAAGAAATCAACTGCTCATGAATAACTTCTTCTGAAGGAAGCGTAGTACCTGTCTCTCTTCTCAAAGAGGTAACTTCCTTATCAGGAATCCCACAAGGCACAATATGCTCAAAGTACTTCAAATCAGTATCTATGTTGAAAGCCAAACCATGACAAGTGATTCCCGAAGATATTCGAACACCAATAGCACCAATCTTTCTATCACCAACCCAAACCCCAGTCTCACCTTTGTCTCCTGCACGAGCTTTTACATCATACAGGGACGCAAATTCGATCATCGACCGCTCCAATGTCTCTACATAGTTCCTAGCACCAATACCGATGCTGCGTAAGGAAACAATGGGATAAAGGATAGCTTGATGAGGGCCATGGAAAGTGATATCTCCTCCTCTTTGAGTACAATGAAGCTCTGCTCCAATTTTTATGAGTTCTGATTCAGGGATTAGTAGATTGTGATCTGTTCTACGTTTTCCAAGAGTGTAAGTTGGTGGATGCTGAAGCGAGAGAAGAGTATCTGGAATCTGATGAGCTTTCCTCTCGGAGACTAACTTCTCTTGAAGTTTAAGGGATTTTAAATAGTTGACAGTGCCTAGCTTCCAAACCTCCAGGGTTCTAGCGGATCTCATTCTCTGCACGTTATCACAGACTCCATAACTGATGAGCCAGACACACATTGTTTCCAAAAAGCAACAAAGCTAAAGTTAAGAATCAAATCTGAGGAGCTAGGATACAGACCCTAAACTACAGCAACATGGATAGTTTTTCGTAACAGGTCTTTGAAGCATTTCATCAAACATTAACGTGCATAAACCAAAATCCCATACAGATGACATCGTAAAGAGTAAGTAATCCTAGTAACACTACAAGTAAGAGATTTATCGAGCTAAATTTCTTTTGCTTAAAAAATTTTCAATTGAATTGAAGAGCTAAATTACAGATACCGTTCTAGGTTCTCCTCCTCCGGGCAAGTCCTCCGGATTAGAATTACGGATTTGATGATTTACAAAAGCCTCAAAATTCAACGACTTTGCACTTGTACCCTTAAATTTTCGATTTTAACAAAAAATACGCAATACTTTTAAGTAGATTTCAACATAAAATTACACACCTCTCTGTTTTGATTCCAACAATAAAAGCCCTATAATTCAGACCACTAGCAATGTTATGAACCGCGATAAGTTTATTTTCCCTTGTATCAGAATTCAGAATTTAATTATAAATTACAAAGGGGAAGGTATTACACTTTCAAAACTTAGGGGTCAAATTCGAAGGAAAAAAAAAAAAAGTCCAAGCACAGAAGAAAAAAGAGTTTAATTTTCCAATAGTTTGATCTTCTCTAAACAATGGTTCGTCTGGCGAATCTCTTCTTCAGACAAGCTTTTAATAGACTGTTCAAATTTCTCTTTGTCGCACTTCAACGCAGTATCTCTACACGCTCTAATGCAACCGCTGATATCGAGTAAGTTAAACACCACCGGGCAGTTTCCGATGCTTTTGATGAATGTGATTGCTAACCAAACCTGTCTGTGTTGCTCTCTCGATGATCTTACAATACAAAGCTTTGTGATTGGATTCACATATTTAACCTGGAGTGATGCGAGAGAAGATCCGAGACCACACTCGCCGAAATTCGCAAGGATACTGTCTTTGATTGCTGTTGAGAGGTTCAGTTTTGTAAGAATAATCGGAGATTTTTCTCCGAGAAGATCCTTGTCTGGGTCTAGAAAAACTTCCATCAACATGTACCTGTTCTTGAATGCCACCATCTTCTTCGATTTTGATGATAATGTTAGACGCAGTGGAACACAAATCGGCGACTAGGGGTTTCACTATTTAAGAAGACGACGAAGAGTAGTACGTTTTTATAATAAACGGGCCTCGTTAAGGCCCATTTATTTTTATTTTTTTGTCTAAAAAGCCTATTTAGTTTTTTTTCATCTTAAATAGAACAAAGAAAAAAAAGTGTGACCACATTCGTTATTTGAATCCCTAGAGCACTCGTTTAGCAATATCCAGTGATCAAAGTCAATTTGATCGGGGGAGGGATTGAGCAAAGATGACGGAGGCGATGATAAGGAAGAAGCCAGGAATGGCGAGTGTGAAGGATATGCCCCTGCTTCAGGATGGTCCACCACCGGGTGGATTCCCACCCGGTTCGATATGCTCGCCGGATATCCAACACGGGTCCTAGCGCAATGGCCGTTTCTGTTGCCTTTGCTTGGGGTATGTACCAGGTTGGCCAGGGAAACAAAATCCGCAGGTAAGATTGGAATGTTAATAGCTCTCTCATATGAAATTCTAGATCGCCTTGGCTAATTTGGGCATGATTTATGTATGTTACGCATTGGTTGATGTTAACCTATGGATGCATAAGCTTGTCAAGGGGTTAAATGTTTTGTTTCTTCTGATATTAATCATTCTACTTACTGATTGGATGACTTGTTGAATCACTGTTTTTGTATTGTATTAGAATTCTGAGGCATTCTGGTTAAATCTTAATCAGACTTTATAGTGATGTCTTTATATAACGAAGAGAAAGTTGGTCAACAATATGTAAACTCTTTCAGCCACAATTGTTAAGATGAGAATCTGCTAGGAAAGAAAGCAATCATCGAGTTTGCAAGTTAACAATAGTAGTTATTTGGTACTGTTAGTCATTAGCAGTAGTATCTACTCTTTCTGATCTTGATCTTGGTCACAAGCGTCTTATGCAGCAATGTTGATTTGATTTGATGTGTAGGGCGTTGAAAGAAGAGAAATATGCTGCTCGTAGAGCAATACTTCCCATTCTTCAAGCAGAAGAAGATGAAAGGTAAACGATTTCCTCAAACAAGTCTTTGTTCCTGCAATCTTCAGACAGTAGTAATCTTGTTTGAACTCGGGTGTGTTAATAGGTTTGTATCAGAGTGGAAAAAGTATTTGGATTACGAGGCTGATGTGATGAAGGATGTTCCAGGATGGAAAGTTGGTGAGAATGTGTATAATTCTGGTCGTTGGATGCCACCGGCGACTGGAGAACTCCGACCTGATGTCTGGTGATTTCTTAGTTATACATATGATGATGAATATTTCACCGAGGATTTTCTTGTTTTATCTTGTTCATTGGGTTCAATATACAATTCATTCTTGTATCGGTTTAATCTGTGTTTTTCTGCAAGTGTTTCATATTCAATGAGCCGGAACAGTTTCATAAGAAAGCATCCAAGACTGGTTTATTTTGCATTCGGTTTAGTAAACCACCGAAATTGGTCCATTGGTTCATTTAATTGAATTAATACGAACCACAACCTTCCGTCCGGTTTAGAATCGAGTTTGGTTCATTTATAACCGGTTATCTCTCATTGGTTCGTGATTTCCACAAGGAATCAAAGTTCCAAAGCAAAAGATATCTTTCTCTCTCTCTTTCTCTCTGTCGCTGAGCAACCATGTTTACTATCACCTCCAAGCTCTTTCTCCTTCCCCCGTTCTTCTCTGTCGTGAACTCTTCTTCTTCAAAAGGTGCTCAAGTTTTTTCTGCCACTTTCTCTCTAGCTTGAATCATGTTCACACGCGTCGTAGATTCTTCCATTTCTTAAAATTCACGTCGTTAGAAAATTTTGATAATTCCGTCAGCGGGAAACGATCGCTGAAATTCGTAATAGGGATGTAAGATTCTGAGTATTGTTTTCGGAATTGTATTTTCGAGTGCTTATATTGTTCTTCCATGGCTGTCACTCTCCAGTTCGAAGATAGAATCCATGTGTTAAATTAGTTTGAACATATAAGAATTTAGGAAGTTGCATCGTTCTCTTCTGGCTTTAAATACAGAGCCAAAAAAGAAAGTTAAACTAAGAGAAGACTGGAGGGAAAAATCCAGACCTATACCACCAGGAGGCACCTATCCAGCCAAAGATCATTGCAGGTTCTATCTATTTTTACCTCCTCATTTTTGTCTGGTTCTTATCAAAATTCTTGGTGTTATAATTTGTTCTGCAGTCAATGTGGGTTATGTGACACCTACTACATTGCCCATGTGAAGGACGCATGTGCATTTCTTGGAGATGGAATGTCCAGGATTGAGGTTATCTCAATAGGCCTTTACATGGATAAGTTTTGTTACATGTTATTGATGAGTTGAGATTCTTATTTTGTTAAAGTTTTTAAGTTCTTGTGCAGAGATTGGAACCTGTTGTGCATGGTAGAGGAAGGAAACAAGATTCTTTGGAAGATACATATTTTGGGGTGCATCAAGAGCAGCTTTATGCTCGTAAGTTGAAGCCTGTTGAAGGTAATCAAACGCTTCCCTTTCTCATTTTTCAGTAATGTCTTTTCTTAGCTGAGACAGCTTGACGAGAGGGAAGAAGCAGCGGCTCTGTTTATGATGTGTTTGATGTGGCTAAGCTTGAGAATTTGGCTTAGCTTTTCGGTTTACTTTTCATTCTATCTTCGGTTACAGGAGCACAGTGGACTGGTATTGTAACAACTATAGCTATTGAGATGCTGAAATCTAACATGGTTGAGGCTGTTGTCTGTGTGCAGAGGTAAAACTGCTGTTTACCTTCAGACATGGACTAAGACAACATTTACCAACCATGCTTTAAATTTGTTCATCTGATCATGTAAATGATTTATTGAAAAATTGCAGTGATCCTGAAGATAGATTATCTCCAAGGCCAGTATTAGCCAGGTTTTCCACATTCCTTCTATGGTTTCTTAGGCCATTCTTCGTTGTCAAGTCTCCATTTTGATCGTGGATCCATATTTTGATGTTACTCTGAATTTAAAGCCCTCTTGATGTTTCATTTCTTTTCATTCTAAGGACACCTGAAGAAGTTCTGGCTGCAAGAGGTGTCAAGCCAACTCTTTCTCCTAATCTGAATACTCTTGAATTAATCGAGGTTATTTGCAAACTCTACTTTCTGTATGTGTTTAGAGTTCGTTTTAGATAAAATTGGAATGTAACAGGCTTCTGGAGTGAAACGTCTTCTTTTTTGTGGTGTCGGTTGCCAAGTGCAAGGTATGGTTTCTAACATAATTTTGTGTGGATGTATATGTTAAGTTTCTCCATACGGCGACTCTCGTAGTATTGTAATGCAGAGTGATTTCTTATACTGCAGCATTGAGATCAGTGGAGCAGCATTTGAATCTGGAAAAGCTCTATGTACTAGGCACCAACTGTGGTAACTTCCTCACCATATCTAGATTTGTTATTTCTGCAGGAACTCCACAACTAAAAGTAATAATATCTTTTAACAATAGTGGACAATGGAACCCGAGAAGGACTAGGCAAATTTCTGAAAGCAGCTAGTAAAGAGCCAGACACTGTTCTCCATTACGAATTTATGCAAGATTACAAGGTCCAACTCAAGATTACTAACATGAAACTATTACTTATCTGAGCATTTGCTTCAGCGATGATAATCTTGTTAAACTTCTCTTGTAGGTCCAACTCAAGCACTTGGATGGACACATTGAAGAGGTATAAACACTTAAAATACTGTGTTGCTTCTGCAATGTTGCAGGCTTGCAGCTTTAAGCCGTTTTAAAAACTTTTTGTCTAAAACAGGTTCCTTATTTCAGTCTACCAGCAAACGATTTAGTTGACGTCATAGCTCCATCGTGTTATAGGTAATACATTTACCTTGGAATGGACTCTCTGTAGCTGTAAAAGTTGTCTAGAATCACAAAACTCTCTTTTCTATTCTGCAGTTGCTTTGATTACACAAACGCATTAGCGGTGAGTGTTTCTGTAGCAGTTAAAATGTCATTCCAGTTAATTTTAGAGTCTTGCCAGTTTCAAACATTTCCTTGTATGTATGCATATCTTAATCTAGGATCTGGTTATCGGTTATATGGGTGTTCCGAAGTATTCAGGTGTGAACATGACTGATCATCCGCAGTATATTACAGTGAGGTCAAAATCTCTACTTATTTTAAACATGGAACAAAAATGGTCACGACGTTGGATAAATTTAGTTTTGTTTTTGGCCTTAAACTACAGAAATGAACGTGGGAAAGAGATGCTCAGCTTAGTGGAAAACCTTTTGGAAATCTCTCCAACAATCAGCAGCGTAAAAGCTTTTAACATTTTTATCTGGTTTCATATTTTAATACAATAAACTCGACCAAACATAAATATTGATTTGCTTTGCTGTTTCAGGGTGATAGGCGACCTTTTGTGACAGAGACTGTTAAGGCAGACGATGATGCTAAGTTTGGTATGTTTTCAAACTCTTTTTGTTTCTTGAATCATCTCTGCTTAAAGCCATATTCATGTTCAAGCAATACAAGCCTCAAGAAGTTTTCTATCTTCTCTCAGGTCGAGGTCCTTCTCAGCCGGCGCCATTATTTGTTGGAAATATTATCGCATTCATCCTAAATTTGGTAAAATTCTCTTCTTATTGTACAGACAAAACATGGACACAAACTTCTTCATAGCAAAAAAAGTCTTGTATCTTGCTTCAGGTTGGTCCCAAGGGTCTAGAATTTGCTCGGTACTCATTGGATTACCATACCATCAGAAACTATCTGTACGTTAATCGGAAATGGGGAAAAGAAAGGTAACAAATCTGAAGCACAAAACTCACTCGTAGAGACTATCATTTATATAAATCGCATGTTTTTGGTATTATCGTATTGCTCTCTAATAACCAAATTGCATTATCATCTGCAGAGCCAGTAGCCATATGCCATCATACGCCAAAAAGATAGTGGAAATGTACAACAAAAACGGCCAACTAGATAAAATGCTCTCCCAGAAATGAACACTTTTAGGCCTTTCTCATGTAAAGTTACAGATGTTTCTCTCCATCGACCGTGAGTAATGTACATTGGTCCTACTTCCTCAATTTGTAGTATGTTGGCAAGAATAGATGGGTTGGTTTGGTGTGTCTTTGAGAGAGGAGAAAAAAAAGAAAAGTCTAAATCGGCGGCTAAAACCAAAAGACCTATGTGGATTTCTTCCTCCATGACTTTAGTTTAACGAGATGTCCGAGTAAAAGAGTGTTTCTTTATAAACTATAGAAAAAAAATTTAAGATACAATATACGGTCACATGAAATGAAAACTCAAAACGTTCATTAGAGAAAACGACATCTCACAGTTGAACAAACTTGGCTAATATGCCAAGGTCGAGAATCTTGACCTCAAGATTATCTTCTATCTTAACAATACCATCCGAACCATCTATTCCGATGAGTTTACCTTTGGACCCACGATATTGGCCGCCAACGATTTTGACACGATCGTTCTTCCTTGGAGCAACTATCTCCAATTCACTCGAGACTGCCACTATTGTGTCACCTTCACCGCTTGACCCGAGAGACACTTTACACGTCCCATCCTGATTAGTAATACAAAGGATGTATGTGATCATTCAACTTAAAACAGCGTCCACATCTCTGAGTTCGGTTTAGGATTTACAGGATCGCAAATAGTATCAATGTAGAATCCGTTCCAGTTTTTTCATATTTTAATTAGGGTTCGGGTTGATCATTTTTCGGGTCGGGTTTGGATCCATATTTTTTGCCCAGGCTTAATTATAAGAGTTGAGGAAAAGGTATAAGGACAAACCGAAACTTCCCGGATGACTCCCAGTTCGCTGTCCTCTCCAGCCTTGTGGATGTCAACCAAAATTTCAGGCATGAACCATGCTTCAGCATCTCCACCTGTTGCATTTACAATATGCTAAGAAAAACCGACATAGAAATTGGAAACTTCTCGAGTGTGAAACGATGAGTTAGATAATGGGGATTTTGATACATAAGTGGGAGTAACCAGAGAAAAAAAAAACTAAACCTATAACAGGAGACATGACATCGAGGCCGGTTCCTGGAGTCATTGGTTGTCCTCCGGGAGTTCCAGGTAGGTATGAAGTCGAGCTAGGTGTCATTGGTTGTCCAGGTGTAGATGGTAGGTAAGGACTTGGGGCATTAGCTGCACGACACGATATTTCAGATGTAAGACTGGCCAAACAGGAACAGTAAGACTATTGAAGAAGAATACACGAATCTTACCATAGGCCGAACCGGGATCTCTAGGTGTACCGGCATCCGAGTAAGTACCACCGGGAGTACTTGCCCATCCTGAGCCAGGAGTTGGTGCTTCATATGCCCGTGAAGGAGGACTTCCCGGCTAGAAACAGGTAGAAAACAAACAATTTTAATTCACAATCAACAAAAAGACTAAGTTTGTAAAACATTATAACATCTCTAGTTAAGGTTGAAAGAAGAATCATAGATGAATAGTTCTTACCTGATACTGAGGACTCGTTCCCCACGATCCCGGATTTCCGTCTTCCCAGTTATCCCTGATGCCATTAACAACCATAGTTTCAGATATTTCTGAGTATATTCTTCGATCAAGATTTTACATTCTCATAAAACATGTTTGTATAAAAACAGAGAACCCCACATTAACCACTAGAGAATTAAAGAGAAACAGGAGGGAAAACGGAAGAGAAAAACTACTTGTGGAATTAGAAACAAGACAACAAACTTACCTAGGTGGACTCATAGGCGTGTAAGGATTCCAAGCTCTATCACGCATGGGTGTCCTCATTCCGTCATGAATTGGTGTGGCTGAAATTACATAAAGTCACCTAAGAGCTTAATATTTCAAATGAACATATTACAGATGAGGTCGCACGTAAGATTCACATCGCATTAAAAATGAATAGAAAAAGAATACAGACCTCCGGAGTCCCGCATTGGAGTCATATAGGGATGAAGTGGAGTCCGGGAAGGATGCATAGGTGTTTCGCTTCCCATACTATACCGGGATGTATCCCTGTGTATAATTCAGATGATATAATCAATGTTCTTTTTATGATGATTGAAGTCAAAATAACCAATGAGAAAATTAGTATACCGAGACGGTGTTGTCACAGACACATTATCTGATATTGCATCCCGATCAACTGCATATACAACTATCGTTAGGCCATCGATTTAAGATACTGCAACCCACGTACGTAAAAGTGAATACAAGGCCTTGCCTGTCACAATCTTCATCTCAAGTTCTACACGCACAAAATTTCCTTTCACTTCTACTACAGGTCCTCTATATCCCTTGAAAGGTCCTAGACGAATTTTAACAGTAGTACCCAACAAAGAATCGTCTCTGCCTCCTCTTCCACCTCTACCCCTCCCTCCAGCTGCATTTAAAGATGCACATACATTTGATTAATGTGCAACTGTACGTTAACCAGATGCATCAGCATTTCACAAAAGATATCCATAACAATTTTGGTTCGAAGCAATGAATCATTGTATACTAGAAATCATTGCGTTAACATCCTGGAGAAATCGTAAGAGCAGCGGACCAGTGAAGAACACAAATATCAACAAAACGAAATATTAGGTATTATTACTCAACCAAAATGAAAATAAGAAATCTGACATACAGTTATATCCCATGCCTCCACGTTGAAATCTTCTTGGAGATGGGGGTACAGGGGCGGGTGCCTTGAAATTGTTAAACCTTGATAAGGAACCACCACCCTATAGCAAAAACTTGCTAGATAAGGCGAAAGTAAATTTTAATGAAACAAATAACAAAAAACATAGCCGCATCACAAAAAGACGCTTACATTGCTACTAGCACCAGAACGTGATCCACCAATAACAATGCATGATGAGCATTTAGCGCAGATAAATCCGGCATGCTCAAGGTGATGCCGATCATATATAAATAAGACTCCTTTGTAAATATGCCTTACAGGACCTTGTTTACCCTATTATATACAAATTAATTGATATAAGATCAGTGAAGTTGAGCAAGGTGACCAACAACAACCAGACTGTAAAAATACCCACCTTGCTAGGACCCTCGATGACTTTGACATCATCTTTCACAGAAATGACATTTTTGTAGCGATCTTGAACATTGATTTTCTTCTCCATTTTGCATTTGATTTCTCTTAGTTTGACAAGAGCAACCTCTGCTCTGTCAGGATTCCCTTTAAGAACCTAAAGGCATCAAAACATAGTCATACCTAGATCCCTTGGGTGTTTATTATACAAAATATCTCCAAAACCACAAATCTTAAATTCTAGGAGGTACGTGAAGACTTAATAATGATAGTGATATTCTCTTAAAGTTAGCAATTTACCTGAAAAGCTTCATTCTCTAGCCGTATAATTACTCCAAAGCTCAGATTACTGCATCAAATAAATAAAGCATTCATATGTTTGCAATGGGAAATACTCATCACCTCAAGGTGAAGAGACATTCTACTTACTCCAAAAGCACAAGATCATGAAGTTCATATTCCCCAATTTTGGTAACGCCAGTTGTAACTTCTGAGCTCTCAACAACATGATCAGCAAATACACGGACCTACAAGTATATTTTTGGCGGATTTAGACACTCTACTACTCAGAAATATACTCAATCCATAACAAAAAGTTGGCTTACATGTTCTTTGGTCGTGTCAGACAGAATGATAAGCACATGCTGATCAACTTTGACAACCATACCTGTTGCTCCTTCATGGGTCCCAGAAACAACCTTCACATGATTTCCAGGTTCAAAGTACTTGCAGAGCTCTTTTTCATTTACAGCAAGAGGGTCCTACAACACAAGAACCATGCTCACCCTTATTTCCGGGCAGGATAATCTAATAATAACCAAAGAGTAAGGATACTTACAGGGAGACCTTTCATTTCTGATCTGATGAGGACATTTTCTTCATCTACTTTCTCAACCCAACCCTTCAAGTTTTTTAGATCACCCTTGATAACAATAACTGCATCACCTTTCATGAAATGACCTTTCTTCCTGTTTGCAAATAAAGTTGACATACCACCGAAGTCTCCCTCCCCACTTTCACTTGGTTTATTGAATTTTTCAAGTTCGTCAAAAGTTGGTGTAACATTCTGAGCAGTGATAGACTTCAATGATACAGTTTTGTACAAGAAACCATCTTTGAAAAGCATGCCACCAATATTTTCAAAGTAATCACCAGTCATGGGATCACGTCGACGCTCAACACGTATGTGCAACTCCCTATAGGCATGTAAAAGAAATTTGAGCTTTTATAAAATCTTATCCATAACAGGGTTTATAAAATTACAATGTACAGCTTTAAGAGAGTACCTCGCTTCATCAATGTTCATAAAACGAGGAGGTGGAACAAAGGCTTTTTTCTTTGCAACTTCTCTTCCATCCTGTAATTAGTCACGCAAAGTGTGCCCAATTAATTATATGGTTCAAAACGTCAAATGACTAGAGTACACTTCGGAAACCTTCAAATGCGAGGACAGTCATAGTAATTTCCTATAACAGGCTAAGTTGAACTATCACTCTATTAGAAATCTTTTTCTTAAGCAGGGACCGAAACCATACCAGCTTACTAGCTAGAGCCTGCAGATCAATTCTGGGGATTAACTTGACATTGACCCTCTGACGCACATTATCAACATCAACAACCTGCAAAGGACTCGCATTTCAGCATTTTATGGGTAGTTTACCAATGAAAACACATTCAAATGAACCATACCTTAGCAAGATCACCTTTGTACGTTCCGATTTTCATTCTCACCCAGGTATCTCGAGATAGATCAATTGCTTTGCTTTCAACAGAAAGGACATCTGTCATTTCTCTTATAGGGACAAGTAAGATCTTTTGATTAGCATATATATTCCTCATCCCCTTGATTGCCTAGTACAAGTAAAAGAAACAACATAAATATTGTCTTCACACCAAGGCACAACGCTAATGAACAGTGTCAAATACCTCTTTCACGTGAGCTTCCTTGTCTGCTTCAACATATATATAGTTTTTAAGATGGTCAAGGGCAACAACAGATCTGATCTGCAAATCTGCTCCTCGATCTATGAATTTTTGCATAAGACAAACGGCAACCTCCCTTTCACGGCCAATCTAAGTGTGAAAATCAGGGAGAATCAATTCGCCAGTATCACAGAACCAAACATTAAAGAGAAACGAATCACACGAACCCTACCGCACATTTAACCATCCACAATTTCGGATCACGAACAGATGGCAAAAGCGCTTGTTGCTCCACATCCGTAGCTTCTTCATCATATTCTTCATGATGCCTGGAAAACCTCTCTTGAATTCTTCTCTCAAGATCTTCCACATCCTCATCATTTTCCTCACCAGTAAGAAATGCCCGTTCGTGATACCGCCGTCTCTCAACACGCTCATCAGGAAGGTCATGTCCAGCATCCACGATGAAATCTGCATTACAAAAACAAAAAACTTCAACTACTTCAAAATTTCCACTGAGTAGAAAAAATTGGGGAAAATTAGAAATGTTTAAGACAAATTCCGGAAACCAGTCGATCCAAACAGAATCGAATTCCGGAAACCTTACCGTCTTCTCCTTCATCTTCTTCATCTTCTTCATCGTCATCAGCCTGATGAGCTTGATCATCTAAGAAAATAGAAGCTGAAGATTTTTTTCTTTTAGCTCCTCCTCCTTTTCCTCCACGACTACCGTAATCTTCATCATCGTCATCGTCTTCCTCAGAATCCTCTTCCGCATAATCATCAATAAAACTCGATCTCCCTCTCTTCTTTCTCGAGCCTCCTCTCTCTTCATCTTCTTCCTCTAATTCCGATTCATCGTAATCTTCGTCTATATCATCATCTTCTCCCCTGTGACGCGGCATAGTTTTTGTTTACAGGAATTTAGGGTTTCTGAATCTCTAAACCAATTCCGCTAAATCGATAAGAGTAGATTTTGCTATCTGCTTTGTCTCTTCTTCTTCTTCGCTCTATGTTCGTTTCGAAAGAGCGAACCCTAGAAATCTAGAAGGAAGTGAAAAATGGTGCTTAATCTAAAATTTTGCAATTACCGACCGGTTTAATATTATCAGTCTTGAAACCGAAACTAAACCCGGTCTGCAACTCACTGAATGACAAACCGGACCGTTTTAGCTTTTTTGTTTTTTGATTTTTTTCTATAATCGCATAAATACATGAAAGAGAGGAAAAACTAGTAACATAGGGAATGGACGATCTGTCAAAGTTTGGACGGAACCGTGGATTTTAAGAGACAAAAGCCGTGCGCCACTAATCAAAAACCTTTTCATCAATCTCGATCTCACGGTTGACGCTCTCATAGACCCAATCGGTAGAGGATGGAACTTACCAATCTTAGAGGAATTGTTCTTCCCACCAGATGTTGAGGCCATTCTTCGTTACCCCCGGCAATAGATGAGGAAGATGCATGGGTATGGAATCACACTGGCAATGGAGACTATGTTGTAGCTTCGGGGTATTGGCTGGCGTATAACTCACTTAAAGAAGATGTACTTCAAACAGCTTGGTCTCAACCGTCCTTAACAGCCCTAAAGAACAGAGTATGGAAACTCAAGGCTCCGTCTAAAATCAAGATGTTTATTTGGAAAGCGTTGATGGGAGCTCTACCGGTGGGAGAAAAACTTACGGCAAGAGGTCTCCATGTCCTCAATATGTGTGATGCGTGTGGGATTGAGGATGAGTCTATAAATCACGTTCTTTTCACTTGTCCCTTGGCACGGCTGATTTGGGCTATTTCGGGTATTCCCAACCCTTCGGGAGGCTTCTCGGACTCTATTTACTCAAACTTGAATGCTGTATTTGATCTACAGGAAAACACAGAGGTTAGTGAAGTCATGAGATATCAAGCTCCTTCGATCCTATGGAGACTGTGGAAAAATAGGAACACATTAGCGATAGAAAGACTAAGCTCTGACCCATGCCTCTCGGTTACGAAAGCAAAAGCAGATGCGGAGGATTGGAGACTCGCGCAATGCATCCAACTCCAGATTTCAAGTCGAGATCGAAGGAATAATGGGGATACACGAAGAAGGAAATTAAGAAAGTGGAAGAGACCGCCAGATCCTTGGTTGAAATGTAATGTAGGAGTAGGTCTAGACTGTGAGACAAAGATCGGAGGTGTTGCTTGGGTTTTGCGAGATTCAAATGGGATGGTTCTGTTACATAGCCGTCAATCGCTATCTCAAGTGGCATCAATGGAGGAGCTAAAACTGAAAGGGTTATGTATGGCGATTGATGATATGGTAAGTTTACATTTTGAAAATATCATTTTTGCAGTGGAGGATGGAAGTCTTGTTCAGGCTCTGGCTTCACCTCGGAAATGGCCATTACTTAGAGCCAAAGTTGGGGAAATTAGGCATAGATGTCGAAACTTGCGGGCTTGGAAGTGTCAGCTCGAATCCAACTTCACAAATCAAGGAGCAATGAAGATTGCAAGAAGTGCGCTTAAAGAAAGATGGTCCCATTCTTATATTGGAAGAGGTGGACCAGGATGGCTTCGTTTGTTGTTCGCACATGAAGCATCTCGGTGATTATCTTCTCTTAGTCGCGGTCTTTATTGATTTTTGGAATGTTTGTGTTTGATTTGTATTTTGGATTTTATGCTTTCGGTCACGGTGCATGTGCCCACTGGTAATTGTAAAACGTTGGGAGCGTAATGCTCTTTCTGCTTAATTTTAATAAACGAAAAAAAAAAATCAAAGAAACAAAAGATTTCTTTTGCTTTTATCTCATCTTCTTTCTCTTCTAATGGATATTTTATTTGAACTCATCATACTATTAACCCCACACGTGAGAGACAGACCCATATCATCATCTCTTTTATGATTAAGAGTAAATAAATGAAAGAGAAAATTAAGGAAAAAAAAAAATAATTAAAAACTTTCCTCTTTGAGATAGAAGATAATATATATTTCTTTAAAGCTGGTTGATTCTTTCTTGAAGTTAAGCAGAACAAATCAAAATGTTTATAAACAAAAGTATGTTTTAGTTTATATGAGAACAGTCAAAGACTTGATCTGTTTGAATCAGTTCATACTTATTCATATTGTACTTGAAATATTCAAATAATAATCCAAATAATAAAATATCCGGAAAACAAAAATTTGTTTTGGATATTATAGTTATTTTGAATATTATGATACAAAATAAATATTATATTTGATATTTATGTTTTGAGTGTTTGTTTATGTCAAATAAAATATAATTGATGTTTTAGATACTCATTTGTTTTTCATTTCGATTATGGTTCAATTTCGGTTCATTAGATAAAAAATTTGTGATCTATCTAATAAACCCTAATTCTTAATTCTCTCACTTTGTGTATGTGGCCTTTTGTTTGTTTGTTTGTTTGCTACAAGCAATACCAACCATACAATGATATTCTGATGTGTTAAATTATTAAAAGATATTCCTTATTGGTTACATGGAAAAGCAAAAGAAGATAGTCCTAATTCTTCAAAGATGATGTGCTTGTTTAAGCATAGTTTTGAAAAAAGACAAAATTCAATACATTTTAGTATAACTTTAAATCTTTGAAGTCTGATTTGCACCTAAAAATAATCTTTGTTTTGTAGATTAGTCATCTTTTATAATATTAGAGTAAACCAAATATGTCTTGTCAAAGACTAAAAGTTTATAAACGGATGCATTCCACATTCTTTTTCCAATAAAATATTTTCATTTTTGTATGTTTTTTACAATTTCTTCTAGGCTTGAACCCTCGGTGTTTGTTTGGGTTTTGGGTTATCGGGTTTATAGATTTAGGATCTATTCGGGTTATTTTGTTTTTTGGATCGGTTTCGAATTATTTTTGAGTCGGGTTTGGATTGACAATTGCGGAATCTTCTGGATTCGGGTCGGGTTCGAATTTTTCCAACAAAAATACTAAAAATACTTGAAATACTGCTAAACTAAAAAATTAATCTATTTTCATTAAAAATATCTTTAAAATACATAAAATAAACATGAAACTGAAAATAAATCATTAAAAATATATTAAATATCTACAAAATAATATTGCACAAAAGTTCTATCAAATTTTTAAAATTACTAGTAAATATTAGATATTTAGGCTTATGTTCAAGTTATTCAGGTTGTTTTTCGAATCCGACTTTTTTACCCATACCTAATTTCTTCTTTGTCTCTAAAACTTCCATTTGAAATTATTTTTTGATCCTTTTCAAATAATATTGTAATTGTCCATATGCTACTAAATAGTAGCATTTGCATATTTCGACAAAAAAAAAGAGTAGCATTTGCATATAACTATTTTTGTAGGGAACAAAAATAAAACTAATTTCCGTGTCTCTTTATTATGAGGGTCCCTTCTTATAAATAAATCATTTTTTCCTCACTCAGCTTTGTCTTATTATACCAACTAGTTTTAGTTATTTACGGACATACCGTTTCTTTGCAAAATGTTTCTGTTTTAACTTTTACTTTCTTCATATTGTTGTAGGTCCGTACCTTAACATGGTGGGAATATTTACTACATTTAAAAATTTAAATAGCTCAACAAACAAGTTACGTTAGTCCAGTGGTAAAACACTTGACATCATTAGTTACTAAATCAGGGCTTCGAGTTTCCGTGACAACATTTGCTCATCTCCTTTGTGAGAGTTTGGGTTAGTGGATCAGTCATTTGTGGCCCACAAAAATTGACCAAAAAAAATATAGCGCAATAAAATTGAGTAAATCCCAACTCAAGACACTAAACTAAAACTAGTCCTGAGGTTTTTAATGGGAAAAAGATTTCAAATTGAAATTTTTGATTTTTGGTCTGGTTTCAGTTATTAAACAATACAGTAAAACCTCTATAAATTAATAATGGTGGGACTATAAAAAATTATTAATTTAGAGAGGTATTAATTAATCGATAAATTAATATTTATTAATTTATAGTATAAATATTAATTTATAGATTTTTTTTCAAAATCATAACTACCTAGAATTTTAATTTTTTACTACAATTATAAAGTTTGATTATATTAGTTCATATTCTTTTTAATATTGTATATATTTTCTTTTAATAATTTATTACACTTCCTTGTTTATATATTCTTTTTTATTATCTACATATATTTTCTTTATTATTTTTTCTATTATTTTATTGATTAAATAGAAGATTCATATAATTCACCTTA
>OVAU01000401.1:0-20937 GCA_900406315.1 Biscutella laevigata subsp. laevigata
TTTCGAATTATAACATTGTGTGGAATTGGATCGTTAAATTTATAATTAAGAGGAAATATACAGAGCGCGAAACTTCGTGTGGATCTAGTCGTATATGGGCAACCTTATAAACTTATTGTATATCCAGTTGTTAAAAAACAAAAAAAAATCCCGGTGTTAAAAAACAAAAACAAATAACCGCATATACTAAACGAGCATATTAAATAATTTTAACAAATAAATAATAGAAGAAACATACCGATTACCGTACACAAGAATCGAAAGAAAAGCGTATAAGTAAATCCCGCTCTGCGACTAAAAGACCTCTACTCCTCTTTCCTTCAAATCCGCTCTGCAAATCAATCACCTCTCGCTCCATTTCCAGATGAATTCTGCAGAAGCCGAGTTGGAATTATTATCGCGTAGCAAAGCAGCCGATCATGAGAGACGGAGGCGCTTCTGTGCTGAAAGATGCGTAACGAATGGGGAAACCAACTGTTTTCAGAAAGCTATGGAATTGATCA
Organism: Biscutella laevigata subsp. laevigata; assembly: GCA_900406315.1. Classification (NCBI taxonomy): domain Eukaryota; kingdom Viridiplantae; phylum Streptophyta; class Magnoliopsida; order Brassicales; family Brassicaceae; genus Biscutella; species Biscutella laevigata. The sequence goes on from OVAU01000401.1 coordinate 504, forward strand.
AGATTAGGGATTCTTCTGTCTCTACTGCTGGACTCGAATTGCCAAAAAAGAAGGCTCCTTCGCTCATGGATATGTCTTTGAAAGTTCTTTCTGAGAACTTTAGGTCTATCGAGTCTCTTATTTGCGTCCCTGATCATTTGAGGACGAAGCTCTCGTTTCTGATCGGTGGTTTGGACATGCTCGACTACCGTTTCTTTCGGCTTCTGATTCAGGGTTTTCCGAATGAGATCTGTGTGAAACAGTGTCCCGGATTGAATGAGAATGAATTGACGCAGATCCTGTGTGACTGTGACAGAGATAAACTGAAGGTAAATTTCCACTGCATTTGTGAAATACGTAAGTATGTAGGGTCGAGTCTAAGTAAGCTCCGAGTCTTTAGGATCATTAGTAGTTCAGTTAAATAAACTCCCACTTTGTGGGATTCAGTTTCAGTCTTTCTAGGAACTTTGTTAGCAGTAATTCTACTTAAGTAATCGAGTCTGTATGCATTTGATGTCAAGTTTTTCAATCAATTCAGTTTAAGACAGTAAAGTTACCTTGAGATTGCAGTTGTTCTTATTCCAGATACAACAATTAAGCAAACTCCTACTTTTTGTTTTGCTTCAAATAGTCATCTTTTCCAATTTTAGGTCTTGCATCTTGATTTCTGCGGACAAAGCACGACAGACCAAGCCTTTACCAATTTTTTGGAACGCTCACGAAATGGGTTTCCTGCATTAAGGAATTTATCTCTTCGAGAAGCAGCCTCTTTAACGGACAAGGGATTGACCCAGCTTTTGATATCAGCTCCTCTCCTTCTCTATATTGACGTCTCCCACTGCAATTTACTCACTTCCCATTCGGTGAAGATCCTTGCTGAACGATTTGGATCAAGTCTTAAGGGGCTTTATATTGAAGATTGCAGTAGCATTAAACCCGACGATGTCTTCCGTATCAGCTTAATGAAGTTCGAGAAACTGAGTTCTCTCTCTGTTTCTGAACAACAAAACTTTAGAGATGCGGTTTTATCCTTTATCACGCTTCACGGTTACAATCTTACCGAACTTTTCCTGTCTGGTTGCAAGTAAGTTAAGGCCTCACACAAAGATCGTTGTTAGTTTTAGCCTCTCCTTAATATTTGGCTTATTTTCTCTATGGTATCAGGGATTTAAATGAGGAATTCTTTTGGACAATTGGAGCTTATTGTCCAAAGCTCGAAACCCTTGACCTCAGCTTGTGTCGTTTGAGTGAGAAATCGTTTGGAAGAATCACGGAGGGTTGTAGACATTTGAAGTCAGTGTATCTTAGGAACGCACCATTTAGGTTTTGTTCTACTCTCTCAATTTGGTTTCTTTAACATCACTTAATGACTCTTCTGAATATCTTTCTTTGACAGGGACGAAGCTCTTGCAGCGTTTATTGAAGTCTCAGGAAGTTGGCTTAACCAACTCTACCTAGATGGAACATATGTGAGTGTTTATAAGTTGTGTTTATTGAGTTGTGTGAGATGCGAGTGTTACTAACTTGTGTTTTGAACAGGCTGGTGAAAACACTGCGAATTCGATTGCCAAAGTTTGTAAGACTTTGGACTACTTGGACTTATCTTGGTGTTCGAAATTGAAGGAAGAAGATGTAAGATTGATTTTGCTTCACTGCCTGTCACTTAAATCAATAAATCTACATGGATGTCATCAGATGAAGGATAAATTTCTGAAAGAGTCAAATGTTCTAGTTAAAGAATGGAGGCAGCACTCACCGACTCCTCCACATGCTTAGATGACAGTTCTGCAATCAGTCAGTTTTAGTGAAGTATAGCTTTGACTTTTGATGAACCCTCTTTGTAGAGATTTACACTGTTCAGGTATGGATCACATGAAGTGATGATACAATGGTAATACATACGTAATCAATGTAAAGGAACGAGTTTATCTCTAAGAAACTTCCTTGCCGTAAAGTAAATATCTATACTTGTCCCGATGGATTGCTCTTTAGACAGGGTTAAGATTTAAAGTTGCAGTGGTATTAACCAATTACAAGCAGGAAATGGCAGGGAACCAGGTGAGTACAAGACGGAGAACAAGGATGGTGTTATATATGTTGAGGAAATTAATGAACCCATTAGCAACAACCATTCCGGCCACCGAATCTTCAGGAAGAACCGCTGCAAATCCGTGATTAGAGATTGCAAACCTCACCCTTGTAGCTTTTCTCAAACGAATCTGAATATCAACAAAAGGCTATTCATCTCTTAACAACCAAAAAAAAAAGAATAGACTAGAAGCAAGCCACACGAAAAACATAGCTAGACTTATCGTGAAACCCAGTTTCAGCTCTAACATTACATAGATACATTATTACACAGCTAAAGTGAAGAATAGACCAAAAAAGATCTGAACCTGAGGACATATTTCCACACATACGGATGTAACTCAACAATGTCAAAGGTTTCCCAACAATTGATAAGTGATCTATACAAAAATCCCATAGTCTGGGCAAATGATACGACTTATTGCATAAGCAGGGAAAGAGAAGTTACCTCGTCGCATAGAACGCTAATTCGGACGACAAGCGAACCGCTTCCTGAAAGAGAGGGTTACGAGAGGCCAGGGAATGTAAGAAACCTGTGAATTTCTCAGTGGCAGATACCAGTGACCGATGAATCAATTTTACGGTGTGTGCAGCTTGTGGTAAAAGTGGCAAGCTGTGTTTATCCCAATGCACAAGAGGAGTTTGCGTAAAATGCCGAGGTGCGTAAAATGCTTAAGTCAACAAAGGAATCGATTTCAAGCTTTTCATATCTGGTTCGTATGCACTAGCCTCCATTGCAGTAGAGCTCTCGCCTCTCAGAGCTGCGTAAAGAAAATTATATTACATAAAAAAATAACAGTTAATCAGGAAAATAACACATGGCGTTGTAACTTGTCATCATATTAGATAGACTATCAATGCGGTGTGTTTTATGCATCTGACGTGGCCAGCTTTATCCCAGTTCTGAATTTAATGTAGATCTTAACTCTCAAGTTTCCATGCTAAAAGAACTTCAGTTGCACTTGTTTGTACTTCGGCCCCTCTTCTTCCTCTAGAGGCTTTGGTGTTTTGTTCGACGGTCGAGATCAAGTGTCCAAAATTTCTAAAGTGCATCGTGTTGTTCTTGTGCTGTCTTAAAAGCTATCTACGGTTTTGAAGTTCGCAGAGGCGAGAGGAAGTGCGACGAGGAGATCTCCAAGAGTTGACTTGATCGCTTATGATCGTGCTTCGTAGAGGTTCTTCCTACCTCTTTGATTGAGTGGTTTTGAAGCAAAGTGGGTTTGGTCTTCGGGAAAAGGGGGTTTAGATCTTGGCCTCTTCGTTAGTTTCTGTGGGCAGCGAGGGTGTTAGAGGGCTCTCTCCCTCCCTGGGAGCTAGCTGAGATTTCAGATTTGTTCTGTGTTGAGTTATCTGTGTTAGAAAGATCATTTCAGTGATTTGTGCCCTGTGTTGTGTTGGTATGTCGTCGGCTTTAGACAAAGCTTTGTTAGAAATGTGCTTAGAAAATGTTCTTAACCCCAGCAAGCAGAAAGTAAGTGATGTTATTAGGGGAATGCCAAGAAAATGGCAGAAAATGAATAGAGTTCGTGGAGTGGCACTGTCAAGAAGAGATTTCAATTCCTCTTTGATAATGAACAAGAGTTGTTGGAAATACTGGCAGAGGAGTTCAAACCTTTAACGAATGGTCCTTCGTGATGGAGCGATGGGCGGAGAAGCCAGATGAGGATTTCTTGATATATCTAAGGCAGATGATTCTCTGCTATATATCCTTGTTTCATCCCCTGTCATTAGGAATAATCACATAATCAAGACAAACTAGCCAATGAAATACGTAAACAAAAAAGGATATCTCTTGATATCATGCACTTACAGGGATATTAGTGATATCTCCTATGGCGAATACATTGCTTCGATCTTTAATCCGCAAGAACTCATCGACAATGACCCTTCCTTTACCATCCAAGCTATATACATCCTATAATGTGACAGAAACCAGTCTCAATCTTAAAGTTTCTTACAAGCATTTCCTAAGTGATGATGAAATGAATTGTGTATTGTGACAGCTTCTCTTGTCTGGTTTTGGTAACAAGTCGATGTGACCTGTAGCAATCACTAGATGATAATATCCAACCACAGCTCCATCTGCAGTGATTACATCAGTCTTTGTGATATTGATCGCCGGAGAAGTTACAACACGGTCGTTTTTCAAGTACGTTTTGTGGTTGATTAGTGTTCTTTCTGCAAACGAAGGCTGCACCATGGATCTCAAGCTTGCCCATGTAATCTCAAAGTACTCCTTTCTGATTTGATTATGTCATCAACATTGTTATTTGAGCTCACAGATCAAATGAGGACAAAAACAAGAAGGTGTTCTTAAGAATCTGAAGTGAAAAAAACTTACGGATCAATTAGGGTGACATCAGCATCGGACTGAAGCAATTTCGCGGCAAGGGAGCCGGCGATACCGCCGCCGATCACCACCACTCTCTTTCCTTTTCTAGACGCAGATTCTATCCCTTTCATTCTTGTGAGTTGCGATTCAAGCTCCAAATACAGCGAAACAGTGAAGGTTCTTTTCCGAATGTTCTTCTTTGTTTACAAATCCATTTCATGAGTCTAAATATATGGACATAAAATGAGTAGAAAGATTGTCAGAGAGGAATAGGAATCTGTGATTGATGTGTTGAGTGACTTCAGATGCTTTAAGGAATCCTGTGAAGCTTCCCTAACGCATACTTTCTTCTTATTACATCATCGAATACGTCAATGGCGGAAGAACTCCATTTTAATTTCTTTCGATCTCCTTTTTGAAGTTGTTGAAAATTTGGGCCTTTTTTAATTTAGAATATTGGGCCGAGTGGTACGAATATTTATAAGTTTTGGTAAATTATCATTTTGATTTCCTTTGAAACCGGTTTAATTTGTTTTATATTTATAACCAATGGTTCAGAAACTCTACTGTTAATAATATAAAAACAAATCCTACATTTTTGTCCTCTTGGAGAAACCCCAAATGCCGTAAGAGATCATAGATTCATAGAACTGTTGTAATTCACAGGAGGCAGTGAGTTAACATGAAAAATACGAGTCCGTAACTTCACTCAAAACTACTGATCCTGCAAGTTGCAAACACACTTCCACATCTCAATATCTTTACTTACAACAACTGTTTGTACCAACTAAAGACGCGTTGAGACAAGTAGACACACAAAGAAACAACTTTCAGCATTTTATAGACTCTCTGCTTATGAAACAACTAAAATTCTTTCAACAGACTGATAAGCCGGTGGCTGTGCAATGTTGACATCCTCAAACTGGTTATCATCTGCAGAATAAAGGAGATGTATTCATCATGCCATTCATAGCTTTATTTAGATCCAGAAGGCAATACAGCATCCTCAACAGTTGTGCAATTAACAGAAAGCTATATGATAAAATTGATAGGATGTAAATAGTAATCACATTCAGCTATATCCAGCCAAAAAGTTTGAAAGAACTGCAACCTTTCAATAGCAAATCAATGAAGTTGGAAGAGTTTCATATACCAAAACACATAAAAAGATGACTTGTGATAATTAGCTAAGCTAGATGCATGATCCACTACGACAAGTCCCTGTTACCAATATACAGAGCAAAATGGATGTGAGGGCTAACCTTTCTTCAAAGTCAAAGCCACGACTGCATCATTCTCAACCTGAAAAACAAGAAAAAGAATACTGTGAGGTGAAATGCTTAGAACTTATGATATACAAATGCTGGCATTTTCCATGTGACTAAGATAATTCTTCTTTAAACTTAAACAGGAATCATTATTATTCCCCAAAATGGCTGGAAATAAACCGTTTCATACCTTCTGCTTGTCTAAAGATTTCAAATCCTTCAATATTTGTTGGTTGGACATTAAGATAAGACGCTGATTTTCAACTGGCTGCTCAGTGAGGGCAACAAGTTTTTGCTTAAGATCCAAAACAGTCTCTCTTGGATTGCATTGGACGAAGTAAGTTGATTTCATGCGCTTCACACGAATATACATGGTCTGCAAATAAGATGCCAAGATTAGTCAATCCTAAAATAAACATGGCCAGCTGATAAAGGCAAATTCCAGAAGAACAGTGAAATGCGTAGAAAAAATGTGTTCAAGGAAACTGGAATTAAAAGAATGATCGAAGAACGATGACTATGCTAAGAAGAATAAAAACCATAGAACTTAAACCAACGAAGTAGAAACAATGTAAATACCTCGGCAAGATCAGGATGAACAATTTCCCTCTTCTTATAGATTCCGAATACTTTCCGCTGCCGATTTCCGAATTTCCGACTAAAATTTGTTTTCAAAAGATGATCAGATCGTCAATTTATCGGAACATATCCAAAGAAAAAAGGAAGAAGCACATTTTTCAACAATTACCGATTCAGGTACCGAAGAAATCGAATGGACATAATGAAAAACTGAACACAAGAATGGAAATTCTGCGAAGTTGGCTTCGTTATTTCTAGCTATCAGTGTGAAGCTCACTGGGCTTGTTCAAGGTAAAGGAATAAATAACGGCACTTCGTGGCTTGTTTGGCTCCAGGTTTAAAGTTATCATCGACTAAGTTTCGTTTGTTTTAGTTTTGAATTTCATTTTGTTCCAAATTCGGTAGGACTGTGCATTAAATCCTAAACCGAAAACCGATACCGATACCAAACCGATATTACCGATTTCGGATCTATTTCTGTTCATCGTTTTGGGTATCGATTATTCTTTGCTTCTGATTTAGGGTATGAATTAGTGAGTTACAGTTTGATTTGGAATTCCGGAGTTGATACGGTCGGTCGTTTTGGGTATCCGATTTTTTCGTGATTCAGTTCAATCTACATTTTGAGTATAGCTATTGAATTCTGAATCTAAGCCTACGAAAATTCAAAAGCTGGAGCTCTGTTTTGGTTTATGTGCAGGTGAAATTCAATCCTTCGAGGACATTGAGCTAGAATAAGCAGTGGGTTATTGCAGAGATCATCAAGAAAGCTCGTACCTATTCTCCTCAGGCTGTTGTTGCTGCTGTATCTTCTTCCTAAGCCTCCATTTCTGACTCTTCTACCCAGTCTCAGGTTCCTCCATCATTCACTTCTTATGGTAATTGATTGTTACTTTTGCTCATGCAATCAACTGTTTCAAACCTCTTCGTTACTTAATTTTTGCTTATTTCACGTGCTTTGGCTGGTCTTAAGATTGTAAGTATTGTTTTCTGACAATAAGCCTCTTGCTTTGTCCGATACATGAGCATCCTTTTTCTTCTTGCTGCAATTATGTGAGGAGAAACGTGCATTTGGAAGGGAGACAAGTCTATGAGCTAACATAAGCATTGTACCGATCAACATATGCTTTTGGATGATGTCTGTGATATGTGGGTTTACTGAGATGGTATTTTTGAGTTATCTGATGAATAACACTGTTAAGAAACTCTTGTCTGCTTATGTTGTTTTGGGCAAATCAAATGCATTTCAACAAGTGCGAGATACCAATGAGTTGTTATTGTTAAATACTTCATGTCAGCTTTAGGAGCTAAGATTCGAAAAGGGTGTTTATTGTTGTTGGTCCGCCAGGAATGGGGAAGATGCTTTTAGCTAGAGCAGTGGGCGGAGAAGTAGGCGTGCTATTTTTCGTGTGCTGTGTCGAAGTTTGTGGAACTTTTGTTGGTGAGGATGCGTCTAGAGTTAGGGATTTGTTTGGGAAGGCGAAATCGAAAGCCACTTGTATTGTGTTTGAGATTGTTGTTGTTGGTAGGCAAAGAGGAGCAAGAATGGGAGGTGGATATGATGAGAAAGAGCAAACTATTTCTCAGCTTTAGGCTGAAATGAATGGGTTTTCTGGCAATTCTTGTGTCATTGTCACTATAGATAGGCCTAATGTAGCCGGTAGAGTCAAAATTCTTAAGGTTTCTTATGTTTGGCTGAGCGCGTGACAATAGAGAGGGAATGTGATTGGTAAGGATGTTGTCTTTGACAAGATTGCGAGCAGAACTCTCGGCTTCGTCGGTGCAGATCTACAGAACTGGATGAATGAAACTATAAGTTTTCCGGCTAGAGGTGAGCTTAAGGGAGATAAGCAAGGACGAAGTATCATATGCTCTTGAGAAGATCACTATTGGGTTTATTGCCAAAATAAAAAGATCACTATTGGTTCTAAGAAGAAGAATGTCGTTGTATCTGAAGAAAAGAAGAGACAGGGTCCTATCACGGACACGGTTCAATATGTATCAAATTAGATGATTTATTTTTGATAACCCCTAGAAAGTAACATGAAAACTTTTTGCCTTTTCATAATGCTATTTACATTATTGCTCCTCTAGCCAGGAAGCTAAACCGGGTGGGTTTAACGGTTTCGGATAATAGTATAATAACCGATTCGGATTTCATTTTTGGTTACCAAAAATTAATTTAACACACAAATACACTAAATCAACATTTGGGTATTTGATTTGAAAGATTGACAACATTGATTTCATGATTTTTCGGTTTTGATATAAAGAATCTAAAGTTTTTTTCAGATCGGGTTTCCCGGTTTAGTTTATCTAGGGAATGAAATTTGGAACACAAAATTGGAACTCAAATGAAACCATTATTATACAATAGATACACAACACTCACTCCACACTGAAACAATAGATCAACACACAGATACAAAACAACAAACACAACCACAAAGACAAATGTTGGTACCTGGATTGNGATGAACCTTGAACAACTTTAGGATTTAGCCCTCTTGCTTTCCTCGTCTTCCCCACAAACAGATCCTTTGATTTGATCATACCAGGGAGGCAACCCACAACTGTCACAAATGGAAACTGAGCCACTGAATCCTTTCTTCCTAAAGATACAATGGCAATCTCTGAACCTGGCTTGTAAGTAGACATCTTCTTCTTTTTCCCACCCGATATCATTACTTTTATGTTCTTCACCACCACATTAGCATGATTCTCTGCTATATATCCTTGTTTCATCTCCTGTTATTAGGAACAATCACATAGTCAAAACAAACTAATCAAGAAACTACGCTAAAAACAGGATATTTCATGAGATAATGCACTTACCGGGATATTAGTGATATCTCCTATGGCGAATACATTGCTTCGATCTTTAATCCGCAAGAACTCATCGACAATGACCCTTCCTTTACCATCCAAGCTATCTTTCAGCACAGTTCCATTGAGCCATTTAGAAGACAGAGGTTTCCCCACACAAAGGAAATGACAATCTGCGTGTATTGTTTCTCCTCCTGAAGCTCGGTATGTTTTGTTTCCGTCTGAAGCTGACTTTAAATCCACTGATTGGTTCAATATCATTTCCACTTTCTTCGATTGTAACCAGTCAAATGCTTTATCAGCGGCTTTCTCTCCAATGAACTCAAGCAATCTTGGTCCTTTGTGCACCAGAGTGACTTTCTTCTGTGGAAAATCAACTGCGATCTCTGCAGCAAGCTCCACGCCAGATGGTCCTCCACCAACAATCAGAACTGAGTTTGAAGATTTGATCTTCTCATATTCTACAATCAAATAGATTAGATGTCAAATGTTGCAAATCCTGCTAAAGACAAGCGAGACACCTTCACTCACAATCTCAGCACTTACATATCCTATAATGTGATACAAACCAGTCTCAATCTTAAAGTTTCTTACAAGCATTTTCTGATGAAGTGAACATTAAGATCATACCTTTTTTGTATTGCGACAGTTTCTCTTGTCTGGTTTTGGGTAACAAGTCGTTGTGACCTGTAGCAATCACTAGATAATCATATCCAATCACAGATCCATCTGCAGTGAGTACATCAGTCTCTGTGATGTTGATCGCCGGAGAAGTTACAACACGGCCGTTTTTCAAGTAAGTTTTGTGGTTGATTACTGTTCTTTCTGCAAACGAAGGCTGCACCATGGATCTCAAGCTTGCCCATGTAATCTCAAAGTACTCTTTTCTGATTTGATAATGTCAACACAGTTTTTTAGCTCACAGATCAAATGAGGAAGGAAAAAGGTGTTTTAAGAATCTGAGAAAACACTTACGGATCGATGAGGGTGACTTCAGCATCGAACTGAAGCAATTTCGCGGCGAGGGAGCCGGCAATACCGCCACCGATCACCACCACCCTCTTTCCATTTCTAGACGCAGATTCTATCGCTTCCATTCTTGCTATTCAGTCTCCAAATATAGTGAAACAGTGAAGGTTTTTTCCGTATGTTCTTCTTCGTTATGTTTTTACTCTTACAAATCGATTTCATGAGTCGATATATATAGACATCAAAATAATAGAAAGATTGTCAGAAAGGAAAAGGCATTTGTGATTGACGTGTTGAGTGACTTCAGATACCTTAAGAATCCTGTGAAGCTTCCCTAACGCATACTTTCTTCTTACATCATCGAATACGTCAATGGCGGAAAAACTCCATTTTTAATTTCTTTCATCTTTTTTTTGAAGTTAATGAAAATTTGGGCCTTTTGAGTTTCGGATATTGGGCCGAGTATAATAACTTTTGGTTAATTATCAGTTTGATTTCTTTTCAAACCGGTTCAATCGAAGGAATATATTTTTTAACCAATGGTTCAGTTCTGTTAATATATAAAAATAAAAATAAAACCTTCGAAAGATAATTGTTCACGATTAACGCGTGTAACGGCTGCAACAGTTTAATGAATTAATTTCCAATTTTAATACGAATAAATCCAAAAAAATACTTTATTACATTTTTTCCAATGTCAAGAAAAGAAAACTGAATCCTAATTAGTTATTAGATAGCTTTATTAACTTCGTTGACCACCAAAAAATAGCTTAATTAATTATAAACAAAATATAGATAAATTTTTAAATATATAAAAAAGAGGATTATTTTGTTGAGATTCTGGTTAAGGAGTGAGAAAAGATGATGTACAAGTGCGCTTCCCTCCACATCAGTATCTGAACCAAACACAACTCATTCCCTCGTTTTCTTCTCTCTTCCACCGTCTCTTTTTTTTCTCATCTCTCTCCCGCTTTTTTTTTTCGTTTAGCCGATCTGCTCACATTCTCTTCCCGGAATCTCAGCAATTTCTGTTGCAGATCTGCCGGAGAGTACCTATTAGGATCTCGGGTTGCTGGAGAATTTTGGGTTTCTTTAGCCGTTTCTTCTGAGGGTTGAATTTTCGAGATTCGTTCCCATGTCAGATTCTCAGCATGAACCTCTGCAATTTCCATCTTCTAACCGGCAGCATCATCCTTCTGTGTCTTCTATGAAGCCCCCTCTAGTAACCCCCGGCGAGTATCATCGATTTGATTCGGCGGAGTCTCTAGGAGGCGGAGTTCCCCTTCAGGTCGCTGAGGCGATTTTTATTACATCTTCTGTAAGTATCTAGTGTCAATTTTGGTTGTGAAATACTCTTGTTTCTGTTCTAAGGCTTGATTATGTTTGTGATGATATCGTAGTCTGAAAATTTTGATGGGAGATCTGCTTCCAGCGGTGTATTTGCGTTTGGTCTCCTTGATTGGGCTCTTCTGTAGAATATGGATTCAGCATTGCTAGTGATTACTGTCTTTCGACTACTTTAGTTGCTGTACTAGGGTTTTTGGTGCTTCTGTTCTTGCTATTTAGAGCAGATTTATGCATTATTCCTTCTACTGAGTATTGAGTTAAGTTACTTTCTGAAATTTGCTATGTCGGCCTTGGAATATGTTGATTTTCTATGGTTTTTAGACTCAACGAAGTGTGACATTGTGATGCTATACGATTGGATAAGATTAAAGAAATCAAGTGTGGAAGTTTCAACTATAACAATATTCTTAATTGGTGTCAGCTTCTGTTATTCGTCTGTTGAGGCTTTCATATTCCGGTCTGATGTATTTAACTGTACAACTCTTGTGCTTTTATTGGCAGCTGAAGCGTAAGTCAGAAATCAAAACAGCTGAGCCGGATGAATTGAATACCGGTGTTCTCCAAACACCTGTATCAGGGAAAGGAGGGAAAACCAAAAAATCCTCTAGGTCAGTGAAGTCTAATAAATCTGGGACGCTAGCTTCTTGTTCTAATGCAGGTGAGTTTGCCCTAAATTCTCTATGAAAAAGATGTTTCCTTTCTATCTACTCAGGCAACTAATAGTATGTAATAATGCATATGTGCTCATCTGAGCTAAACCTTCTTTGTGGGTTTCATTGCAATGGAAGAAAGAATTGAATGCAATGTACTGAGAAGAACCTTTTGTGTTGGCAGGTTCTCCTGGAAATAACTTTGCACAGGCCGGTACTTGTCGGTATGATAGTTCGCTAGGTAATAACTTATTTCACAAACTAATATTTGACAAAAGGTACTTTTGGATAATAAGGTTTTTTTGATGATCTGCTTCAGGTCTTTTGACAAAGAAATTTATCAATTTGATAAAACAAGCAGAGGATGGTATTCTTGATCTAAATAAAGCAGCTGATACTCTAGAGGTGACCCAACAACCTCTTAACTACCCTCCTTATGTATTACTTTCCGTCAAATCTTACCTGTTTGTTCCTGTTGATGCAGGTACAAAAGAGACGGATATACGATATTACCAATGTGTTAGAAGGAATAGGTTTGATAGAGAAGACGCTTAAGAACAGAATTCAGTGGAAGTAAGCATGTCTTCTAACTGTCAATTATTGGATTCTTTCATTTTGATACCTCCTGTGTGAGTGACGGTCTTCTGAAAATTTTTCGTCTGTTTAGGGGTCTCGATGTCTCAAAACCAGGAGAAACAATCGAAAACATAGCTAACCTACAGGTATAGGACATGTTTATGTGTTCCATTACCTGTTAATAACATGTTCCACCGCAAACTATGTTCTGCAGTGCTCAGTTTTATCACCAGTTTAGTTATAATTTCACGTTAAGAAGGGTACATGCTAGCTTACATTGCCTTCTTAAACATCATATGAATCTGCATTAGTGTGGTTCTTGTCATGCCTTCTTTCGAGACATAAATGTTAGGGCGATAACTAGGATACGAGAGATTATACCTCAAACACTCAACAACATGTAACCACAACCTCTGTCCGGTGCCCCTCTACTAGCATTTCGATGACGGGCATCTCTTTTCTGTTTCTCATAATCAAATTACACTGATGTTGAATAAGTGATTTATTGGTTACTGCAATTTTTCTTTGACTTCAGTCACTTGCATTTGTTTTTTGTTTTGGTTTTCTGTTTGAAAAACTATTCGTCTTATTCAAATTCCCATGAACAATTTAGTTTGACATTTAATTTTCCTCGTGCAGGATGAAATACAAAACCTCACAGTTGAAGAGGCAAAATTTGATGACCAAATTAGGTATTCTCGTAGAATTATTTTCTTTCCCTTTCTGCTTATTTTGTATCTTGTTGAGAATTGACCTGCTTGCAGAGAATCACAAGACAGATTAACAAGCTTGAGTGAAGATGAAAACAATAAAAGGTACTATTTTTCATGGGGATAGGTACAAAACAACATATCTGTTTGTTCTGACTCTCCACTCTCCACTTTATAGGTTTTTGTTTGTTACTGAAGACGACATTAAGAACCTACCATGCTTCCAGGTTGGTCTCCTTCTACTACTTATGCGTTTTTCCCTTGCATTATGCTCACTAGGAAAACTTATTTTTGTGGCACCTCCCATGCCAATCTTAGAATAAGACGCTGATAGCTGTAAAAGCACCACATGGAACAACTCTTGAGGTGCCAGATCCTGATGAGGTACGCTTAAGAACACAGAAAACCAAACGAGCTTTTTCCAGTCTGTCATTATTTCCGTCTCTTATCCTTCCCCATTAATCAGGCTGGTGGTTATCCTCAGAGAAGGTATAGAATAATTCTGAGAAGTACAATGGGACCAATCGATGTGTACCTAGTTAGGTAATCCTCCCTGATCATTATGCTTGTCAATGATAAAATTTGTTCAATGGAAGTGAGAATGACATGTGTTTTGTGTTTTCTTTAGTCAATTCGAAGAGAGATTTGAGGAAATTCCTCATGCTGATGGACCATCAACATCTGGTCCCTCTCCGAAGCAAGATGTATTAATGCCGATGAAGGAGGATAGCACCGACAAAAACATGGAAACGCAGGAAGTTGATGATACTCAAAGAGTTTACTCTGATATCGAGTCTCATGATTTTGTTGATGGTATCATGAAGATTGTTCCTCCAGATCTGGATGTAAGTCCCAACTTCTTCAGCTTTAAATTATTTCACTGGTTTACACAATCACAGTATGAAAATTACAGAAAGCAATATATAGTTAGGAGAAGTGATTGATAAAGATCTTATTTTATTTAAATGTTACATTATATACAGATGGATGTAGATTACTGGCTTCGATCAGATGTAGGCGAAGTCAGCATTACAGACTTATGGCCAACTGAATGTATCCTTTCTCTGCTTTGATGTAAATCTCTCTTTGAGCTTTTTTAAATTGTTTTCATTCCCAAATATTAAATTTGTCTGGAGCTCCTTTGACTGTATATCATTAGCTGGACCGGACTGGAACCCTATGGTTTCATTTGATCAAGATCACGCTGGACCAAGCAACACAACCATGGAGATGGAACAGCCACAAACTCCAACGAGCCCAAAACCAGAAAATTCCACTGCTACGAGATCTACAGGTAGCTGAAGTGTTACCTTACCACATTAAAAGATCCACCGTATATCTGTACATATAATTTTATTTCGGTTGAATCCAGAGGTGATGTTTGTTCTTGTATAGTAGTTGCATGCGTTTATCATTAGAATTAGACATTGCAAAATAAAAGTAGAGAAACCCAACCCCTTCTTAGTTCTTTGTATCTTTCTAGCTTCTCGCCTTGTATAGAATAGCCTTTGACCCATTTATTTCTTAAGATTGGTCTTATTCAAAGTGAAAGTGCAGAACCTTTTAAGGTTGTTATTAATAAGTTTCGGGTTTACTAAGTGGTTATCTAATTGAAATGAAATTACTCCAACCGAGCCACTCGGTCCAAACCGCCGTACAATCAATCGATTCGATCAATTATAGTTGTTTAACTTCCGGTTATGATTTGGTTAAACGAAGGATTGAATAAAATGAATTTTGATTTCTACTGTATAAATAAATTTCGGCATAATGATTAATAGAATTAATCAATTTAATAATTCCAATAGTCTCCGTTAAAAAACCTCTAGACCGTACAAAACTCCGGCGTGTTTCTCCGGCCCATCAACAACGAAGTACAAGTCCCTCATTCTCTGAAACGCATGCCACGTCAGCAAGCTATCCGAACCGGCCTGATGGCATTTCCCAACCTCCCGGTTAACCTGAAGCGACCGAGCCACCCGATCCAAACCGCCGTACAATCTCTGCTCGCAGAATCTCATCATATGTTTAACGTCGTACACTCGCTCACCGAATAACGCTCTGAGCAACCGGAGAAAATCTGGCAACGCGCTTGGTATCTGTCGGCGCGTGAGGATTTTAACAAGGTAACCGAAATCGTACGCGCTGTGAAACGTCACCCAGCTCACCGACTCATTACAGACCAATCCCGACGACATCAACAGCTCAGCGAACTTCTCCGATTCCACTCCTTCGCGGCGGTTACGCTCGAAATCAATCCCGTGACGACGGAGGAGCTCAATCGAATCCGGAGCGTGTGCGTCACGCTCCACATCAAAGTCACGGAAATTGAACTCCCAGATGAACCGACAGTTACTACCATCGCAGCCACGGAGATTCGGAAGGTTTCCGTGGGCGTCGGAGAGGGTAAGACCGAGCTGAATGAGGCTTAGAGCATCGACGTTTGATTTAAGAAGCTTGTAGAGATAAAAGGGGCTTCCAAGACGGAGAAGAGCAGGATCAGCCTTGAAAATAACACCGGGAAACTCTGTATCCATGGAGATGAAAGGGTAATCTTTGATAAGTCCACCGATCAGCTCAAACTCCGATTGGAGATTATCAGCCCAAACTTCACGAATCAAGATTGATCCGCCGCTATGTTCATCTGAATTGATCATCGGAATTTCAATTAATCGAAACTCTTCTTCTTCTTCTTCTTCTTCGTGTCTTCGTCTTTAAACGATTTGCTTTTCATTATTATGGAATCTGAAGATTAACTTATATATGAACATAGAGGTGTGAGTAACGAGTGAAGAAGAGTTGCGATTGCGAGGAAAGTTGTGAGAAGTAACGCGCTCTTTGACTCACTATGCCTCTCTTGTCTTGACTCGGTCCAACTCGGCTTCCAATTACTGCCTTAAACTCGTTTTCTTTAAGTTAATTAAACACCATACCTCTCATTTCTTTTTTGGTTCTATGAACAGATCTTTCGGTTATCCGTTCGAGTTTGAGTATGAATCATTTGAATTTAGGAATTATTGGTTATCGATTTAGGATTTATTCGAGTTCTCTGAATTTTTGGATCAGTTCAGTTCAATATAATTCGAGTTCAGTACAAATTTTGTAAAATATATAGGATATGAAAAAGTATCGGATTTTTTCGGGTTCGGTTTGAGTTCGAGTTTTTAAACTATTTTCATTAAAACGTACTAAAAGTACTAAAAAGGCACCCAAAATATTAATAGAACCGAAAATTTATACTATTTTCATTTTAAAATATCACAAAATACATAAAATAAACATAACATTGAGAATAAAACATGAGAAATATAGTATATATAAATTTAATATTAGACATTAAAATATATAAAATAATGATAAATATTACATATTTTGGGTTAGGTTTAGATTTTTCGATCTCGGATTCAGTTTGAGTTTTACCCGGATTCAAAATACAATCAATATAACATCGGGTTGTTTTATATTTTGCTCTAAATTCGGGTTAGTATTTTTTGGGTGAAATTTGGGTTCGGATTTCAGGTTCGAGTATTTTGCCCAGGCTAATATCAACCAAATGAATTGTTTTCCAAATGATTATATTATGATTTGAAAGATAGAAAGTTAATCAATGCTTTATAACATGATTATTTCAAGGTAAGAAAGAAAGAGGAATAAGATGTTGGTCACAACTCTGACAAAGAAAAATCCTAGGAACTTCTTCATTGTGTTGAACACCAACACATCTTGTATGTTGCCATACTTCACAAATATCACAACACACCATCCTCTCTCCATCTTCTTCCTTTGCTCCACACTCACATTCAATTCTCTTCTCCTTCTTCTTCTTATCATCATCATAACACTTTGCTACTTCAATATTCATCATCATTCCTATACTCCCTTCTAACACCAACCCTTTATTATTACTCCCATCTAACTCCATCTCATCGACCCTTGTGATGATCTCTCGTTCACCATCAATCATTGATTCAACCACAACATCTCTTAGTTCCCAATAGATCTCTCTAAACACTCTCTCCGCTTCTCCATACACTTCACTCAACGTTGCATCTTTCTTCACAAGAATACATTCTTGTGGAGACATTGTTATCTCATTGCTATGATGATCACTTTTCCGCGCAATAGTACAGAATATTCCGATCTTATCCCCTCGATCTAAGTGAAATGTTTTCAGATCTCTGTAATGATACTCTTTGATGAAGTATTTAGCGTCGAGGATTGCTCTTGAAGCTACTCTGATTTGGTTCAATATACCTATAGGACCAAACACTCCTTTGTAGTCCATTAGAATGTGTTTGTATAAGTAAACAATGTCTTTCATCACTTGAACTCTTGTGATCTTATTGTTCTGTCCGTTTGTCGTTGTCTTGAGGGTTATGAGTTCATTGTTACTACTTGGTAACAGATTTGATATATCCTCCAAGCAATACTCTAGTACTTTCTTAACCGGATTTAAACTACGTCGAACCAAATAATTCCCAACCACTTGATTCCCAAGCGACTTCAACACGAAATCAAGCAAACCTGTATCCCCAATGTAATTTCTAGCTGCATCCCTCACTTCTTGTCTCGATATCCATCGATAATCAACTCGTTTCAGCGATTCTATAACTACTTTGATAGCCATTTGGATCCGTTTTTGAGACCATCTGCAATTGGTACTATCAATGGAGATGATTTGGTTCCGGGAGGTATTCATGTAGTTGTCTCTTGGAAGACGCGAATAGAGATGAAGCATGAACATGAAAAGATCACTGAGAGTGATCAATGGCTCGGTAGATAGAGTTTGGTACTTTGATAAGAGCATTGGAGTTGCTCGGTCAAGGCTGGTTATGTGATGGTTAAGCAAACACAAGGGTACGTTACGAACTGATTCAAGTGCTTTCTCATAAATCTTTTGAGTCACTCCATATGTCCCTGATCCGAACCGGTAACCCCAACGACCGAACCATGGCTCTCCTTTTGCTACTCCATGTAGCAACCTTAGCTCCATTCCTTTCTTGAGCGATGCATCATTCAACCCTATTTTCCTATATATATATAACATTTTGGGGGGAAATTAAAACATTAATTTATAGCATATGTTATACAAATATTAAGAATCTTAATTAGTACCTGGCTTTTAAACCGGTGCAGAGCCGGTCCCACAACTCCATGATTTGATGACCGGTTAATTCGGAACCGGATTCAATACCGTTAAGAGAGAGCAAGTGACCAAATCCATTGGAGTGGAAAAAGCCGTGAAGGACATGACCTTGAAGCTCCACGAGACGGGAGAGACTTTCCTTTTCGGGAAAAGCGCATGAGCCTCCACCTTCTAATCTTAGAAAGGCGGCCATTGTTTCCTTTGAAGGGATAACGAAATGGTACTTCTTGTTGCATATCATTTGGTTTCCCCAACCTGTAAAGTTCCATAAATACCAATGCGCATATAATATACATTTTGGCTTATTATGTTTTCATATTTACGAATGTATTGACATGCATAGAGAGAGAGAGAGAGGGGAGGGTAAGAGAGAGAGAGAGGACGTCACCAACATATTGGCAATGGTTGCAACGGAGATTGAGAGATGCTTCGATGGGCTCTTCGACGACAAAGAGAAGAACATAGAAAGGATTTGGGTGGCGATGAACTTCAAGCTGAAAAGACCAACTTCCCATGAGACCAGAGCTTTCAAAGTGACCAAACTCAAGTAGCTTCCGAAGGTTATCTCGAAAAGACAACTCATTCATCTCAGCTGGATGTCCTGTCTCTCCAAACGTTTTCATCCTAAAAACCCTACTTTCTCCTCTCTTCCTCTTCTTTGGAAGATGCTCAGTTCGAATCAGATTTGACATGAATCAAACTTTGGTTTGATATTGACAAGAGAGATAATGTTCAATGTAGATATATATGTTAAGGGTTTGTTATAAGAAGGTGGATGAGGAAGTGTGTGAAGGGGTTTAGAGATATAGTAGTCATTAAGGTGATGGTCACACAATTAGTGTTTTGTGGTGAAAAAGGAAAAGCGAGTGATATAAAAGAGAAAAATGTAAATTAAACTGTGATTTAACAATTGTTACTATTGGATTGGATGTTAGGTCTTGATATGTGCATGACTTATATTCTTACAAATGAACAACTCTTCTTTATCAAGACACAATAGTTAATTGAAAATAAAAAGAAACATTCAAACTGTAATCTAACTCATGGATTGATGAATTAATGTCTCTAATATTCATTAGTTTGTATTTTTTTTTGTCATCTGATGATTTATTAAAATAAATGAGACGCTACAACTTTAAACGGAGTCAATAGACAAACATTAAAATATCTGTTAAATAATAATCTCGAAAATTAAGTCGGGGGAGGACATACAATCCCCGAAAACAATAAAAATATATGAACTAAAATTCAAACACGTCTGAAACAACATACACCGAAACAACGATTACGTACCTCTAAAAGCTAAGACGACAAAAACTAGAAATATTCCAAGACGAAACAACAACTAGACAAACAAAATCCAAAAAATAACGAAGAATATATTTGAGTAAATAAGTGGAAATGAGATGCAAAAAGATCGAGGGTGAGGAATGTCACATGAGAAGATAATATAATAAAATAATGAAGACATGCATTTGAGCTTCTCACTGTTTTAAAGAATCAGATTAACTCTGTGTTCCGTCAATTTCTGTCATGAGCTACCTGCAACCTATATGTATATATATACACGCAAAGACACACGTGTGTGTATAGTTGATCTTAGTCTATATATATGTTTCTTATTTGTGTGCAACATATTATAGAGTTGCATCATTCAAACTATATATATAGTCGATTTTCGATCTCGTAAAATTAGGTATTCAGTGATTTGGGTTATAATAATTCTGTGAACTAAACCGACGATTTATATAAATAATTTCGGAAATTAACTAGAACTTACGAAAATGATCCAAACCGGACACCTAAAACTTACAACAGAAATGAAAGATAAGAAGTTAAAGACTGAGGTTGAATAGAAGTACTAAACAAGCAGGGCCGGTCATGAGCACAAGCTGGCCAAGCACGGACCAAAATTTTTAGTCTGTGGTCCATTTTTTTGTTAAGAAATTTTTAGTCTAATTTTC
>OVAU01000402.1:0-21252 GCA_900406315.1 Biscutella laevigata subsp. laevigata
TTAATTTGTTATTTGTTACAATGGCATATCATGTAATATTTACTGATTTAAAGGTTATTTTCTAAAAATGACTTTGAAATAATACTATAGAGATATGTATATAATATATAGTTTTAGTATGTCGTGTCTATAGTAATTATTCCTCCCAGTGTAGGCCTGGGCAAAAAATCCGAACCCGAAATACGAACCGAACCAGACCCGAAAACCCGAATCTGAAACCGAACTAAAAATTAAATAAACCCGAATGGATCCATATTGGTGCTACTTCGGATCCGAGTAAAATCCGAACCGAACCCGAGATCCGAAGTTGTACCCGAATGATCCGAACTAATCCAAAAAATGCAATATTTATTATTATTTTCATATATTCTATATATATTTTAATGTTTGTATTAAATTTTTATAAATTTAATATATTTCCTTTGTTTCACTTTCAAGTTTATGTTTATTTTTTGTATTTTTGTGATAATTTTGAATAAAAATAGTTTAAATTTTCGGGTTTATTTATATTTTGAGTACCTTTTTAGTACCTTTTAGTGTTTTTTTAATGAAAATAGTTTAAAAAGCCGAACCGAACTCGAACCCGAAATTATCCGATATTTTTTTGGATCCTATAAATTTACAAAATCCGAACCGAATCCGAATTATACCGAATCCGATCCGAAATTTCATAGAACCCGAATGGATCCTAAATCGAAGAACCCGAAAACCCGAAACCCGAATGGATTGTACTCGAACCCGAACGCCAAGGCCTACCTCCCAGTATATGCTGCAGCTAATTGAGAGTTTTAATTCCATGATAACTATAATTCACGCCGGTCTAATTAACAATGACTTTGATTAAATACTTGACATCATTTTTATAAGTCGAGGCTTCGATTTTCCGAAGAAACATTGGTGAGAGTTAGGTTAATGAATCTATATCTTAACTACTAAGGTTTTGAAAATTCATGCAGATACACAGCACTTGTGGAGAACAATGTAGCCCAAGCAGCAAGAGACATGAAAAAAGTCATGTCCGTATACATATCCGAAGATGAAACACTCGAAGATGAAACACTACAAGAACAACCACCTCCTTCTTCTTCCTCCTCTTACAAACTCTTCTCTCGCCGTTTCTCCAGCCTCCACGGCCGTGATCTTTTCGCAGCTTCAGCCAATTGGTTCTTAGTCGACGTCGTCTTCTACACAAGCAAACTTCTCCTCTCTCAAATCTTTAGTTTCTCCAACAATCCTCTTAATTCGACAAACGTCTACGACTCTGCCTTCGAGGTCGCTAAACTCACAGCCATCGTAGCCGCCTGCTCCACCATCCCTGGTTACTGGTTTACAGTCTATTTCATCGATAGAATCGGTCGTGTCAAGATTCAGATAATGGGGTTTTTCTTTATGGCCATTATTTACTTAGCCGCTGGGATTCCGTACAGTTGGTATTGGTCTAAACACGAGAAGACTAATAAAGGCTTTATGGTTCTCTACGGATTGATTTTCTTTTTTAGTAACTTTGGTCCCAATACGACTACGTTTATTATCCCGGCTGAGCTTTTCCCGACGAGGTTTAGATCCACGTGTCACGGGATATCAGGAGCTGCTGGGAAATTGGGGGCGATTGTTGGGACTGTTTGTTTCTTGTGGGCTACGAAACACGGTGAAGACGATGAGGATGGCGTTTTTCCAACCGTCAAACGCATGAGAATTGCGTTTTTGGTTATGGGCGGCGTTTGTATCGCGGGAATGCTGATTACGTATTTCTTCACACGTGAAACTATGGGAAGATCTTTAGAAGAGAACGAAGAAGACGAGATTGGTTCCACGACATCTTTTGACAATGAGTTAGTTTTCAGACACTGATCACAACTCTCAAGTCTTTTGATATTTCCTTTCTAATTAACTCTTAATTTTCCTTGGTTTTTTTGTTGTTTGATACTCTAAGGGTTTCTTTGGTTTCTACCTTTCTTCAGTTGTCTTTCGTTTCCTTTCTAACAACCCTGCATTTTAAGGGTTATGTATAGTGTAGAATCCGAATTTCTTTTGATCAGTTTGTTCTTGACCCAATTTTTGGTTGGGTCAATAATCTATCTTAATGATTCCACATAAACCTTGCATGTAGGTTTACGGGTGCTCGATCTTTATCCTATTGAAACCATAACATACAGGTCATCCCCAGCATAGCTAATAAGACCCTATTGTCTGTGCCGGTTATAAAATATGTGAACATAGAATTAGCTGAGATAAAACCATATGGACACTGGCCCCAAGCAGCTTCTACTTAGTGCCGACTCTACTCATAGCACAACTTGTTGATGTTATTCTTTTTATACAAAAAATATAATCTCGCAGTTTGAAATTATATGTTTTTAAAACCAACGGTCATATTTTCTTTAAAAAATTATCAAAAAAAATATCTCGGAACTTGTATATTTGTACCATTTGAACCATAAACTATCATTTAGGTCATTTAAACTTCATAATTTTGTAAACTCTTAATTTAAATCTTGAACTGAGTCAAATTAAACACAACATTAACTTCACAAATATAATAAAATTGTGCTCAATTTGGCTCGTTCAATGAAGTTTGTGATACAAATGTAAAGTCAACGAAAGTTCATATTTAAATTGACATAAATTTGAAACTTTTTGATTTTGTTGTTTTTCAAAACGACGACGTTTCATTTTTAACTTCGTTTAAATATTTCATAAGTGAAGTTAACGTTGTGCAGTCAATTGAAAATTTGAGATTTAAATTGAGATTAAAAAAACTATAGCATAAGTGATAGTTCACTGTTAAACGATCTAAATTTACAAGTTTTGGTTTTTCCTTACGTTTTTATCCATCAAGTAAGAATAATTCTCTAATGACTGCACTAAAATAGATTATATGTAGTGGATAATTCAAAATGTAATGTTAAAAAGGTTCAATACGCGTATGATATATTTGCATCGTTTGATTGGTCCCCCTCGAGTGTGCAACACATTTATGAAGCCTTCGTCTGTCCCAATATCCTCAAAACCTTTCACATTTATTGCCATCACATCTACTGTACGGACGTCTTTTCAATGTACTGTTGGAAACCAAATCTTCGCATCAAATTATCATTAAACTCGACAAAAATACACATTAACCCAAATAAGTATCATACACATCCTATAAATATACAAATCTCCATCCTTTATACACGTTTTCTTTTGGTTTTCAAAGAGTTTTAATTCTTGGATCTCCAATAAACTCATGAATGGTTCTTACAGATTTTACAATACTTGATATGGAACTGACCGGATATGTTAGATATACTCATCTGGTTCCGTCTGTTGGAAAGTTTTGTCCTGAACAGTTTCAGTTCGAAGTTTAAGGTGTTCTTATTTCAAGTTGTTTATTCTGTTTGTTTTCTTTAGATTCTGGAGTTATTTTTGTGAACCGCCGACTTATCTTTCGAGTTATTGTTTAACCGTTGAATCTATGTCAGGTCTTCGTTGTAAGATCGTGTAAAATATCCTCCTTTATATATATTATCTTTTGCGTGAAAAAAAGAAAACAGTTTCAGTTATTTTTAAAATATATTAATAAAATGGAATGATACTTATAGAAGAAGAAGAAAAGAAAAATGTTGTGTAGGGAAATAAGTGAGAGGTCGTTCTCTTGTAGAGGCAGGTCGGTGCTGCCATTGTCCTTTCTTCTTCCTCCTTCATTTATTATATCTCCACCTTCTCCTTCTACTTCCTCTTCATTTTCATTTGTTTTTTTAATATATATATATATATACACTCTTAATAAGATTTTGTATTTTGTGCCTAGTCGAATCATTAGTATTTTGCTATTTAGCACCTTACTATGAAAATATTCATCTTATGAAAGTATCACTTGAAACTTTGGAATACATTAAACATGATAACAATTTATTGTATTGTTTGCTCGTTGTTTTTCAAGTGTGGTTCAAGTGGAAATAGTAGTATTAGTTATAATCGTTCAAAGTTCTTTTAATAATCGACATTGTGGTATCTCATTTCAATTTCCATTTCCAATGTTTTTTTAGTATCATCGTCTTTGTTAACCTTTAGTTTCGATCTATGAAATTAATTTTTGTTAGGCTTTTATTTTTGTGTTTGGTTTTTCTTATGTTGGTTGTGAGCTGCTTGCTCGAGTGTGGATATTTATTCACAATGTAAATATAGTTTCTTTAACAAATTTTACGGTCATCGTAGTTCGTTTCAAGGGTTATCTAATCTGATTTCTATGTTGTTAATATACCAAGAGAAAAAAAAACAATTTATTGTATATATTTCAAAATTATGTGATAAAAAAACCAGTTCATGCATTCATTTGTATTATTGTGGCGATACATCATAATCAAGATTTAGGTGGGGTACCAACGATGAGTTGACTCAATTGGTAATGGGGTTGCAGCTGCAACTACCGCCACCCAAATTCGAACTGCGTTGGGAGTGGGTTTTCACCTGCCTTCCCCACGGGCTCCAGGTGAAAACACCTGGGTTATAAAAAAAAAAAGATTTAGGTGGGGTATCCAACAAAGGAAATTAATAGAATCGAAAGAATTCATAATTTTATTGAATTTCAATTTTATTCAATTTCATGGATTTTTAATTTTTAAACTCATCTGTTATTAAAAAGTGGACATTATTCTCTTATAATACCTTAAAACCATCTAAAAAAAATCATTTCAATTCTTTTAAAATCTTAATTCTAATATCACCCCTTAAATTAATATTATTTTTAAAAAAATATATAGTAAGTTATAGATATCTCAAACCAAAAAACTTTAATACTTAAATCGTAATAATTGCAATTAATAGTTTCCAACTTGGTAAAAAATTTCGAAACTCAACTTCATTAGTTTAAACTTTTTAAGAGTTAAATTTGATATAGACATTAATATTGCATACAAACAGACAAACACGAGCAAAGGACCCACTTCTCATTTGATTGACACATACTATAAGAGAAGTGTGACAAACAGTCTTCTATATTTTATTTTAGTGATTTTGTTTCACCTAATATCCCAAAGTTTAGTGTTACATGTACTATACACAAATTATTATTAATACTTTATAAATAACTCTGTCAAACAGAAAAATATATAAATGAAATAGTGTTTACTGAAATGACGTAAGACTGCAAAAGATTTCCAAATTATACCAACAAATCTAATATTCTGTCAAGATTAATGATATTATTGCAGATACATTAATTTGATAATTTATTAATCTGAAACAAAGTTATTTATTTGTTAAGAAGGCCAATAATATTGTTTGTGACGCAGAGGAACAGCACTACAATCTAGTAGACCGACGGTATCACTTGAGCAATAATTAACTCAAATAATAGGAAAATAAAAAGTAACAATTTTAAGAAGAAAAACAGAAATATCATCAGGGCTATAAGAGTAGGATCCCTGAAGATAAAATAGTTTAGATTTCAAAATAGTACATAAAAATATATTATAATATCAATAATTAATAATTAATAGGCTTAGGTAAGACTATGCAAGTACAACAGGTTTTGAATTATTGGGAAGAAATATTTGTTTAATATATAGAGCTATCTTTATCTCTCTTTTTTTGCACCTATATGAATTAATAGTTTTGATTAAAAAAATGAATATTAGAGTTACAGGGTTGGGTAGGTTTAGGGTAAAAGAATGAGTTGGGAGATTTTAACATAAGATCGTGTGGGCAGTTAAATATTTAGTGAGATAGAGAGTGTTGTACGTTTTGCATTTATTATTATTACCTGATTTTTATATCATTCTTCACACGTGCCACCGCCGACATCTTCTATCTTTTATAATATATAAATTTAAAGGATTTTACAAAATTATTGAAATCTAAAAATAAATAAGAGTCAAAATTACACCAAAATTTCATATAAAATAATTGAGTATTAGTGATAAAACATTTGGTAATGTTAATTTTTAGGTTGGAATTTCAAACTTTTATCCATTGAAAATTTTATAGTGGATTAATTCGTTGTGGTTTATATGAAAAAAAGGTTGATTATATAATTATTATTATCAAAATTTGAAACGTAGAATATAAATATAGAAAAAAGGAAAATCGTGGTTTATGTAAAACCCATTTATGGGTTAGTGTGAAATCAAGAAAAACCATTTTAATTTTGTTTTGAAGGATTGATAATAAAATAATAGTAATAAATTAGAAAAAAGGTCTGACTCATGAATGTATAATGATATGCTTTCACCCGCACGCATAAACCTCTCTGGCAACTTTACTGCACAATCTTTTCCTTTTCTTTAGAGTAACACTTATTTGCTCATAAACCATAGAATTGTATCGTTAATTTTGCAATATTTATTCATTTGACATTTCTTGATATTGCAAAACTTTAAATACGAGAGATAACCTCATTTGTATCTGTCATATAACGGTTTATACAACTGCAAATTTCAAAGTTTTCTAATAGTCTGAAAAAGGTGATTTGATAAACGTTTTTTATAGCATTATTGGATAAACATTTCTAACATTATTGGAATAAACATTTTTATAATATATCTCTATAGTATTGTTTAAGAATCACTTTAAAGAATATAACATTTAAATCAGTAAAACATTACATGATATGCCATTAGAACAAATAACAAATTTAAAATATTCATTAAAGGTAAAACTGGAAATACATGTAATTTTCATTAAGAATAAAATTGGGAATATATGTAATCAAACAATTAGGTTAGAATAATTCAAATATTGAGATTTAAAAGATAAAAAATATAGTTATATACTTAATTTCGTTTTTTAAAATATACTACTTAGAAAAATATTAAAAACGAATTTTAAATATAATTTTAATTAAAAACGAATTTAAAAATAATTAGTTAATATTTGATTTAACCTTTACAACAAGATCCTAATTTATTTCTCTTTTTAAATTTCACAATATTCAATTTAGATTTTTTTTTCCAATATATAGTGTAATTACTGTAATTTAAATATAATTTTTAGTATATGATAATTATGCTCTACATAATTTTCCATCTCATATATATATATATATATTAATTTCAGTAATTAAATATAAGTTTTAATACTGGATTTATGTACACATATAAATCTAATAAATATAACAGTAAACCAAATTATATTAATATTGGATTTATGTTTTAAACAATTTTTTTATCAAAAAATCATTTAAAATTTGATCTTCGAAACAGTGGTCATACGAGTTAATCAACGGCTAAAATCATGATCCATAAAATAAAATATTATAAAATTAAATAAATTTACAGAAAATTATTTAGTATTATTTATTAATCACACATTTAATTTTTAAAATATAGTTCTCTAAAAAAATAAAATACCATAATATTATAATTTAAAAAGAAAAATCACTCCGCATATAATGCGGATACAAATCTAATTTTATCAACTTAAAACAATATACACTCTCTATAGCACACTCTTCTTTCAAAATTGTATCCATAATTTCTAATTTTTTCATATATATGCAACACAGAACCTCAAAATACTTGATATATATGTATATATAACTCCATTAGTAACCTATAGATGATTACAAAATTTTGAACTTCCAAATTGTGTTGCTATGAATTCTTTCTTTTGTAAACAATATATATTCAACTTTTGGTATATGAGTTGTCACAGACTTTGAGGTTTATATATAAAATATTATGTAATTTATAAGTTAGAAAATATGTATATATTTAGAAGATCGACTATTATTTAATATATATTTATTTTTCAGTTGAGATACAAGTACTAAAAACGTAATATCCATACGGGTTGAATTGGATAATGAGTATCTTAAGATGAAAATAGCCTAGCCATGTCCAATCTTATAATTATTTTATTTTTAGTTGAAGTTTTAAATAATGTACAAATCATGTAACTGCAAATGATCCATTGACCACTTGAGTAGTCATTAACGAAAGATCATAACTTAACATCACATAGTCTCAATCAAAAACTTCAAGAAGACCATAAGAATTTCGGTAGAGCAAATAGTGATACAAACACACAAAACGGCAAAAGTTGTTTTAACATTTTAGAACGTTTATGTTTATTGCATAGCAAAATAGAAAGCTCCCCAGGTGAGTGCAAATAGCTGCCTCAATATTTCACAGCCTTTATCATCATCAATGCTCTCTCTCTCTCTCTCTCTCTCTCTCTCTCTCTCTCTCTCTCTCTCTCTCTCTCTATAAAAGTGCCATTTTGAATATAAATATATTAAGCTTTGCACACGTTAAGGTTATACTTTCCATCACCTTTTGTATCATTACTCTCTTTGTTCTTCTTTTTGGTGTCTCTTCGTGTAACGAGAATTTAAAGGTTCCCCCTCTTTTTCGGTTATAACAGAAGATGTTGCTTGCTGTGGAAGACGTGTTGAGCGAACTCGCCGGAGAAGAAAGGAACGAGAGAGGTTTGCCACCTGGCTTCCGATTTCACCCAACAGACGAAGAACTCATCACCTTCTACTTAGCTTCCAAA
This sequence comes from Biscutella laevigata subsp. laevigata, assembly GCA_900406315.1. Classification (NCBI taxonomy): domain Eukaryota; kingdom Viridiplantae; phylum Streptophyta; class Magnoliopsida; order Brassicales; family Brassicaceae; genus Biscutella; species Biscutella laevigata. Next base: position 8,479 of record OVAU01000402.1, read on the forward strand.
GTCTTCCATGGAGGTCTCTGTGGTATTCACATCATCGAAGTTGATCTTAATCGTTGCGAACCTTGGGAACTACCTGGTAATATATATTCATATACTTTCATCTTAAACCTTTGCTTCTGTAAAGTTGAAATGTTTCCTATTTCATTTGCTATGTGAAGAAATGGCGAAGATGGGAGAGAAAGAGTGGTACTTTTACAGTCTAAGAGATAGGAAATATCCGACGGGGTTAAGGACTAACAGAGCCACTACTGCTGGTTATTGGAAAGCTACCGGAAAAGACAAGGAGGTTTTCTGCGGCGGAGGAGCGCTTGTTGGAATGAAGAAGACGTTAGTGTTCTACAAAGGAAGAGCTCCACGTGGTCTCAAGACTAAGTGGGTAATGCATGAGTATCGTCTTGAAACTGACCTTTCACATCGCCACACTTCCAAGGTAAAATTAAAACTTTACTTTATTAAAAACGGAGTAACATTTAAAAGACCTTTGTATTTTCCTTGTCAATCTATGAGTTGACTTTTCGAACCACAAATGTTTAGTAAATCTAAAACCATTACTTTACTCCCACACGTTCGATCACAAGGTTAACTAGACTATTGTCACTTAATGAGTTGACTTAAAAATTATGAATTGAAAAGAAAGGTTTAACCTAAGTATTTTCACTCTTTTTTTTTCTTTCCCAACTTGCTATTTGTTTTTTTGTTAAATTTATTTATTTTTTAAATAGTATTGTCACTATTTTGTTTTGTCTGGCTAGTATGGGGAGAGGAGGGAGCAGTTTAGATGTGATTGATTTGATATAAACCAGTACGTACGTGTGGAAACAAACACCTTGCCGTTTCTTGTTTTTCGACGTTACTGTTCTGTCGCTTTCCAGCTCCTTTTGTGTGTGGCTTCCCTCCTTTTACTTAAAAACTAAATTTATCATCATCATAAATCAATTTGTCAGGCTCATAGTTCAAACAAGATCTACATCGATCTTGGTTAAGTGTAGATAATATAAGTAAATACATACGTATATATGTGTGTATTACATAGAATTAAAAGGTTGTAATAACATTTTGTGATATGTTTTCACAGGAGGAATGGGTGATTTGTAGGGTTTTCAACAAAACAGGAGATAAAAAAATGGTCGGAATCCATACCCAAATCAGTAACTTTCATAACACTTCACTCTCAACAACACATCATCATCATCTAGAGTCATTACCTCCTCTTCGAGAACCTTCCAAAACCCTAACCAATTTCCCATCACTACACTACGATGCAACCCACCAAAATTACAATAATAACAACCTCCTCCATGGATCATCAGCGCACAATGTCGACGAGCTCAAAGCCTTGATCAACCCAGTCGTGTCTCAGCTCGAGGGAATCATCTTCTCGCCGGGTAACGAGGAAGATCACGACAACTTGGGCGTGAAGATAGAACCAACTTCGAATGGTGGTAATAATAACGAATTAGACGTACGAGATTACTTGGAGAATCCTCTGTACCAGGAAGCGGGTTACAATCTGTTGGATATTTCGTCTTCTCATGGACCATTTCACATGCTATTAGATTCTCCATGTCCTTTAGGTTTCTACCTCTAGTGGCCCTTCAAATTCAATCCTATATATTTGGTCTTTTGTTTTGTTTTCACCTTTTTGTAAAATATATTATATTATATAAATAATATCATATAGATTAGCTAGTCTAAGCTTGATTGAAGAGTATGATCAATACCTCAATGGTATTTTTTATTTTTATTGCATGCAATTTATTTAATTCAGAGTCTCGAGCTACCATAATGAAAATGAATAATATTTTTTGGTAATATCACTACTTAGACCCAAATATCTTTCGTCGATTAAGTTATTTTCTAATTAGAATAAAAACGATATAGTGTGTACTACTGGGTGTTATAGCCTTGCAGGTAAAGCCATACCATGCAGGCATTAGTGTGTTACTTCTGATGAAACTGTATTTTGTGTGCGTTTCACTATTCGATGTAATGCCATAAATACGAACAATTATTTGCAACTATTCTGACGTCATTTTATGTGTTTGATTTTTCTTTAGAATAACTATTTTCTTATATTTACACGTATGTATTTTAAAACTTTATATTTCAATCTTTTTGTTTACATTTTAATCCTTACATTTAAACATTACATTCATTATTTTTAAATATTTTGTTATTTATCATTTTTTAATCCTCAAAACTTTTATTTCTCATAAATATTTCAATTTTTTTTTTATAAATATAAATCTAACACATGAAATTAAGAAAATAACAACTTCAACATATTGTGGTATAATGTGATAAATTTGAGTTTACACATAAATTTGTTTTAATAAATTTATAAAATAATATGGTATTTTGTTTGTAATTTAATATTTAATTATGTATTTCTATATAAAATTTTATATTTTAGTATTATATTTTACTAATTAATATTATTGTAATGGTTTAACGTATGTGTTCTTTATTTATAAAAGTTTTATGAATTGAAATTAATTGTGATAAAATATAAAAATTATATTATAAAATATAAATATTTTTGAAATTTTGTTTGAAGTTTTATATCTGGAGAATAACACCTCCAAATTTCAAAATAGAATTCTTTTTCTCTAATAATTTTCTTTTAACCACTTATACACTGATCAGTAGACTATTAAGAGATTCACTCTAATATTACAAAATTAATAATATAAATAAATAATCCCGTGAGTATATTACCAAACATCCTTTCTAATTTATCAGCAGTGCGGTCTTTCACTTTTTTGGTTAGTAATGATGATTATGCTCCTAGAAAGGTTGAATCGGTTTGTGATTGCGGTTTATCTGTGGGAGGTGAGACACTTGTTCAGTCTTGAAGCTTTCTTCACGAACACGCAACAAGAGATTGGTATAAAAGATTCAGACCAATCAATGAGTCTTAGAACCTCGCAGTTCACAAATGGATTTATATCTGAACTTCTGCTTTTCATTAATTCCGAATCTCCCATCGCAAGTGTTGGCGAAAACAAAATAAAAGAAGTTTCGCTTTCATGAGTCTGTTCCAATTTCAACTACGGAGCCCATTAATCATCGACGAGGCCCATCTGTAACTAATAATACTACCTTTATATATTTAGTATTGATATATGTAGAAAACCGCTGATTTAAATAATCAATACAAACCAGATTATGCGAATGAATTGAGTTGATAATGGATGTTAAAAAAAAGTTTACAGGTGTATGATCGAAAAATACGAATTTAAAGTGTATGCACATATTTTATTCCATCATATATATATAAGTTATATAACAAACATATCTATTATTACTCCACAAGTGTATGTGATCCTTCTGTTATTAAAAGTTAAGAGTCAATTTTGAACATATGTATCAAGTAGAGAATGTCATTTAGAAATAGAAGATGTGTACACTGAAAATGAATTCCACATGTTTTCATTCTGAAAAATGAAGCATTCGCATTACGAGGTACATGGCCGAATCTAGCCATGGGTATATAACTTGGTACATGCATGGGTACCAAACCAAAACAAGAGGAAACGAATTAGTATAGGTAAAGAATACTAATTGAATCCTTGCTTCAAAATCGGAAGAACTAATATCGAATCCAAACAAAATTGAGAATTAAATGAGTATTCAAAATAATCTAAAAAATTCGATAAATTTATGTTATATGATTATATTAAAGTTTTTTTTTTTGTTATATTTGAGTACCAAATTTATGTTGTACGAATATTTTCAGGGTTTTATGTTAAGAGTACTAATTTTTTGCTGTATGAGTATTTTCGGGTCTTTTGGTTATATTTGAGTACCAAATTTGAGTATACGGAGTATTTTCGAGTTTTTTTTTGTTACATTTGAGTACACAAACTGAACACATCAGCCTGGACCAAAAGGTACTCGGTACTTATTGATTCTTCACTATTCTATCCAAACTGATATGAACCCGAAAAATACCAAACCAAAATCGAATAGAAATCCGAAAACCGAACTGGACTTCGACTCAAAGACCCAAACATTCAAAATCTGAAAGTATCAATTGAAAGTATCGATCTGAACTCGAAAGATACTATACCAAAACCGAACCGAAATTGAAAAAAACCGAATTAGACTTTGACTCGAAGACCCAAGAATCCAAAATCTGAAAGTATCAATCTGAATACGAACCGAAGAAATGAATGGCTAGAGCTAACCGAAGCTATACTAGTAATTAAAGGAAATAATTCATACACCTTTTTGTGATGGAATTTATAAAAGCCTAGATTCAATGACAATTATACAGTATAGTATATACGATATTTTAAAATTATATAAAAATAATAAGATTAGCACTTAGCACATGGAAGCATGGAGGCACTTTATCATAGTGGAAAAACTCGTGATGAATGATGATGGCTTAGCCCGCAATGGTGGACCATCATTGTTTATTCGTACGTGTTCTATTTAATGGCTACCAAAGACAAAATTAAGTTAATCCTCCTTAATTAGTTTGTCTTCATGTGTGTAATTATCTACATCTTGACTAGCTATCATTAAACTACTCTCTGTTTTGTCTTAATTGGCACTTTAGTTGTACTAAAAGATTTTGGTGATCTTTTGTTAGGTCAATGTTCCAACACAAAATAAAACTCGTCTAGGTTTGAGTGTTTGTGTACTCATTCAGATTATTCATTCAAATTTCGGGTTCTCAGGTTTATTTATTTAAAATCATTTGGGTTATGCAAAATTTCAGGTCAAATTCGGTTCGAAATTTTGTAAAATTTTTAGGATCCAAAAAAATATTGTATTTTTTTCAGTTTGAATTTAATTTTTTAAACTATTTTCATTGCAAAATACTAAAAAGTACGTAAAGTATTAATAAATATGAAAACTTGAGAATAAAACATGAAAATATATTAAATATTAAAAAAAGATATTAAACATTAAAATGTATATAAAATATTTTGAAATAATAATAACAATTACTTGTTTGAGTTAGATTAGGATCTCTCAGATACTATTTTGGATTCCGAATTTGGTTCGAGTTTACTGGAGTCTGAAATAGCATCAATATAAGATTCATTCGATTGTTTTTATATTTTGATCTAATTAAAATTGGTATTTTTCGATTTAGATTCAGATTTCGGTTCCCGATTTTGCCTAGGCCTAGATCCATTTTCATGGTCATTTTCGAAGTTGTAATAATTTAAAGTCGCGTTTGATGATTTAGTGGGATACAGGCTCTTGCTCCCAAATTATACTTTTAACAGAAAAATATGAATAAAATTGAATTTTGTAAAACCCGACAATTAGTTTGCTACTTTGTTAATGGAAAAGGGAAAAGTGAAGAGACACCATATATATAATACACCATGTGTTATAAGCAGACTAGTCCATCTGTCTAGTTTCTAATTTATTATGGAATATTCTGTTTACTTTAATTGAATTTGTAGTAACGAACAACCAACATTTTAGGTATAACTAAAGTTCATTTAATGCCTTCTATTAATCCACGTATCAAACGTAAACTAAACATTACATTATCCAAATTTTTAAAAAACACTACACATGACTAATGTTATGTATTTAATTTCTCACATGAAATTTAAAAAACTCTGCTTACTTTATGATAAGTTTGGCATTTTAGGCTAAACTTGGATACTTCAATGCTAATTTTCTTTAAATGTCGATGGTATGGAAAAAAACTTAAACGAATGAATTATAGTATTAACTTTTATTTATTTCTTGAGTTCGAATACACAAAACAAAGTATTGTTTTCTACATTTTAGAGGTAGTTACATGGTTCACCCTAATTTCCGAAATTAGTTGAATTCATAGATTTCATATAACATGTTGACTCGAGTATTTTGGTAAATAAACATATATATAAATTAAAGGGTTCAATGAACTTAACTTTCCATTCCATAATCCATTAATTTACAATAGTAAAATAAATATATGCATGACAGAGTAACATTATCCTTTTTAAAAATGATAAGGAATACTTTTTTACTACAATATGTATTTTGTTTGATAGAAATTCGTTATATATATGAAAAAGGTCTAAAAAAGGAAAAAGAATCAAGGTAAGAAGTTATTAGGATCATCTTCACTTTGCTTGATTCGGGAATCGGGTTCGGATCCTGAACTTGAGCTACCGGGTAACCCTCCACATTTTTGACATCTGGCAACTACCAAGATCTGACGGCACGAAGGACAAGAAGAATGGGACCCAAGCCACGTGTCAATACACGACACGTGGAATCCGTGACCGCACTGTGGTAATACCCTTAACTCATCGCCGGCAGAGAATTCCGTTAGACAGATAGCGCACTCAGCGAATTTATTCGCCGGTGGAGAATCCGGTGAATAGGTGAGCTTGGGTAGAGATCGGAGGACTTTCTTCTTCAATCCTTTATTGGCCAAAGATACAGGAGGATTCTGACTCGAACCGGTTTCGGAATTAGCGGCGGATCTGTTCAAAGCAACGAGGCGGCGGAGCCACACGCATCGAGAGATAGCAATTAAACCAAGGACACATATAACTGCACAGAGAAGAGCTGCGAGGATGACAACGAGATCGGAATTTAAAGGCGGAGAAGCTTCTGTAGGTGAAGTAGAATTGGTTTCTTGGAGAAGACGCGCCATAGTAGAGAGAAAGAGAATAAGGAGTGTGAGCGTTTGGTTTGGGGGAGGTGAAGAGGAAAGGGATTTATAGGAAGATATGTTGTTGCCTTTTTAATACTATCGCTTTCGGTTATAAGGTTGTTTTCGTCATTTTGTAAAATTTCTATGCTGCTTTTTCTTCTTTATCTTTTCGTCCAAGTACTTTTCTTCGATATTTTGTATATCTAATAATATACTCTTAAGTTATTCTACATATTATCCTTGTTGTTTAAAACTATATGATGTTTACGATTTTACCTAACAGCTTTAGGTTAGGCCTAGATATTAAACATCCGTTATACTTACGCCATCCGGGTTCGATTTCCGTTGGGAGGAGATTCTTTCAACTAATTAAATCAATCGATCCTAATTTTTTTTCCAAATGATCATAGGTCCACTTAATTATCTCAATTTTTTTTTTTTTTGATAATTTGAGGATCCTAAACCCTTCGGACCCAAATTAATCTCGAATTTATGAGATGCTAGGTAAATATTCATGACATGTTTAAAACAATTATTGTATTATAGTTTCACGCAGTAGATAGATCGAATTTGAAATGTGTTGAGCATCTCTCGTTTGTCTTATTACCACATGAGCATAAAGTCTGTACTAATTATCTCGATATTTACCCTAAAACATTATTATTATTACATATATACGTTTATTGAGTTCCGTGGACTTAAGATTTGGAAAAAAAAATGGAAGTAGGTGTTGTAATGGAATGATGATATTATGGAAACTCGGTCTTAGCCAGAGACTCGAGAATATAAGATCAAATATCTTGCACTCATAAAGTTTAATGATTTTTAATAATCACACACTATACTATATATTTTAATTCATAGTTGTTCTTGAAATTTGGTCAATGATTTATTCGACTATTTTAAGCATTTTGCCTAAACTGATGATACATATGTTAGCATAAACTAAACGACGTTTGACCTAGTAGAAAAACGTGATTCTCTATACGTATTATAATGACCTTTGGAATCACGGAAAGAACATTTTAAATCAATGGCTGCTAGATAATTACACTTCAAAACACACACAAAATCTTATAATCTATAATCATTTTCTTCCTCCCTCACTTCCTCGATATATGAGGTTTAAACATTTTATTTTTGTTTCGTTTTAAATGATGTTTTCGATTTTCAATACAAAAATTTAAAGCTAAAAACCATTAATATTATGCAGTATGATTTTTGATTGGTTAAAATAGGTGAAGTTAATGGTATTTTTATGAAAAAGAGATAAACTAAAATGATGTTTTTGTGTTTTATTAATCAACGTGAAAAACCTCTAAACATCAAATATTGAGGAACAGAGAAAGTATATATTAGAAACAGTATCGATGACGTAGATGTGCTATGAACTCGTCATAATTCACGAGTATTATTAAAATATGGATTAGGATAAAGAGTGAACACGTTTTATGGTTATTAAAACGAATTAATCTTTGATAAATTAGTTAAAAGATTAATTATAATGTAAGTTTTTTTTCTTTTTCTTTCTTCATTCCTGGTCGAGGACTTGCAGTCAATCAAGCTGACATGGCAACATGAAATTGGGATAACGACTAATTCACTAAGGAAAATCTTTTTAATGTATAGATAAGATCAATTTTAAATATTAATAATCTGACCAAAAGTTACAAAAAAATATCTGTATATGAGATAAATCTGACTGATCTTTCTGTGTAGTATAATCCAATTTATATAGACAGTGGATTATGTTAATATGACAGTAAATATTTAAAAATGACCCTGAAGTTGAACCTCACATATCACCTAAAAAATCTGAGGAAATAAGTAATTATCTATTTATTATTTCAATATTATAAAGGATAATATTTTTTTATCTAAACTATAATTTAGGGAAAAAAACCATGGAAAATATTGCGATTTCACGATATTATGTAACTTTACAAGAATTAATGAAAATCAGGTCGATGACAAGCATTTTTGGAAGAAAATTTGAACATCTGAAAAAGTTTTGGCTCCAAAAACTCTTAGCCATGGAAAAACCGCCACGTATACACGGAGACAACTGAACTAACCTTTTGGAGACGAAGTTTGGGTTCAGACAACAAACAAATAGTTCCAATCCCACTTAACTACTTTAGCACGTGTTCCCATCCTATTATGTTTAATTATAAACATATTTTTAATTCAATTAGTTTTCATAATTGAGCTTCTATTCATGTTGTAGAAACTCTATTTATTAATATAATTTCACATTATTAGAAATTTTAAAAATTAATATAATTTATTCTGTAATATTTTAGTTTAGTAAGCTTTATTTTATGGTGATTTACCTTTCATTATGCATATTTAATGGGGAAGTTTTCAGAAAAAACCTTCAAACTTGCAATTTTTCTCCACAACAAAATTTCGAAATTTAAATTGAGAATAACCAAAAATATAAGATTTAAATGGCGTAAACTTTACAATTTAGACAATCCAAAATTATAAATTCAAAGTTTTTTTGTACAATTTTCCCGTATTTAATTCTACTTATTTCCAATTATATCATGACGCATGTTTAATTTCTTGGATGTAGATATTTAGATATATACTATAAACATGCATCTAGGAAAAAAATATATCATAGATTACTACAACATATTCAAACGAATATACTCATATATAGAAACTAATTATGAGTTGCAGTGCTTAGGAAAAGTAAATAGAGGTATAAAACATATGTGGCGAACAGTCACCTAATCGGCCTAATTAATATGTAAAGAGAGAAAATGAAGGTAAGCTTGTGAAAACTTTTTGGTTCAATGGTCACTAACTATAGTTTGTGTGAAAGATGATAACAACAACTAACTGAAAAACATTACTTCAACACTCGAAAAAGATTTGGCCAAGAGTGACGCTTGTCCATTTCTCATTCATTAGCTTTTTATTGTTTCCTTTACTTATCACTCTATTTATATTTTTAGATGTTTACTATTTGTAGAATATTTCTTTTGTTAAAATACTCTTTGTTGATTCTTTATGTTTACTATTTTTTTTTTGGGTCTATTTATTCACTTTGAGTTTTCAATTGTTTATTCCTATTTTCTTAAATATTATTACTATTAATTCTGTTTGTATGAAGATTATTATTACTAATGACGGACGAATTTGTTAAACTATATTGACTAATCAGTTGGTAATGAATAAATTTGTCCATATTTTTTATATATTGTTTATGATCCCTTCCAAGTTTTGATGTGGGATAATATTTTATAATATGTTTTCTTGAGATTAGACTATTTTGGTCGTAGATCTCAGAACTTTAGATAAAGATTGATGGACTATTTTAGATTCACAACGATAATGATCGAGTAAAAGAATTTATGGTAAGAAACAGAAGGAAACATGTGAAATTATAGGTTTCCAAATAGAGTTAGATGACAAGAATTAGATGTACGAAAAAAGAGAAGATTAAATTATTTTGTTGACTCTTTGGCTCTAAGTGCACTCCCCACTTTCCGATTTTACACCGCCCACTTTTGCTTTCCGTCACATACTCACATGCTAGCCTTTATAATTTTGATTTGTACTCGATTATTATTTGAAAAAAAAAACTACTTAGAATAATCCGAACAAATTATACCATTGATATCGAGCAAGGGACCGAACTAGTTCTGTTGGACTGTCCTTAGTAAGCTTACTACCTTATTACTGTCTTTTTCCACTTATTAAACCTACATATACATATCTATTTTTCAAAACTTTCGAATGGATACGATAAGCTCTGATTCTAAAAAATATTTAAAAGTCACATCAATATATATATATATAAATATTGTTATTAGCCATTTTGATACAACTTTGGTTAAAAACATATGTTTACTATTAAGTCAGCCAAACGTACGATTTTTCGTCATAGTTCCAAGATATTTACGTTCGGGCTCTTTGATAAACAAGCTTTATACGTAACTACGTACTTTTAAAAAAATTAAGGAAATGCATTTAAATATTGAGTATCTTAGGTCATTGTGTATTTTAGGTCCATGTTCCATTTTATTTGAAAATTGTGTGTTCTCTATTATAATTATTGTCCATGTATTTCCTTGTTTATGTCTTGGTGAGGAGAAAGTGAAAAAATGTGGGTTTAATGTTAAAGATAAACCGTGTGCGCTTCTTTTTTTCCTCCAAAATTATTCATAGATTTAAGATATAAAAAGATCACATTATTTTCATCTTATATTAATAATATAATTGTTGGATATGCATCAGCGGAATTATACATATGCAATAATCCGAAACTCACATGTGAACATGTAAAAGCACCTTTAGCTTTTTTTATATTTTATGTAAACCTTTTCTCGGACCTTATATATTATATTCATTCTATCATATTTCTATTATGCAATATGATCACATATAGTATAAATTTAATTATTTGATTATGTGCAAGTGTTTGTTATTATATAATGGATTTAATGAAAATACACTGAATGTAACCAAAACTTTTAAATTCCCTATAATTGGCCTAAGCAATTTTTTTTCACATTATTATTCAGAAGCCAACATGTCAATATTCACCATATCAGATTCAATTTAGAAGAATAAATTACGGCACTAAATAAACTAACTAGTTTATCTACAAAATTGAAGAACATTGTTATTGATTTTAATGCATATTGCATGATATCAGGTGATACAAATGATTAATCGATTATTATGGAAATAATAATAACACAAGTTTGCATCAACAAATTTATATTCTCACTAGAGATTAAAACAGACAATTCAAAATTTATATGATAGAATATTCTTATCACAATGAATATATTATTTTACATGCTGAAAACGGCTTATCATTTGACAATATTTAAATACAAAGATGATGTGTAAGAAGACAAAAAAGATGAATCACATGCATGAATAAAAGATAAGTGTAATTACTTTCCAATATAACTTTACAAGTTGGGGAATTTAAAGTTTGTAATCAAGATTTGGGATAAAACTTGTCACATCTGCTTCAATTTTCTTTTATTAAAAGAAATTTTAGGATAACGAAAATGGGGCCGCATCACTTTAAACCCATTTTTTTATTATTAATTAGAATTGAGTCCGCACCCGCGGATATTTATTTTTTAATTAATACAAACATACTGAAAAAAAATTAATGTTAACATAGTGTTTGAAAATAATGTGAACTAGAATTGACTCTGCATCATGTGCGGATATTTTATTTTAAAATAACATTAATATATTATTTAAAATTATTATGAAGATATTGAATAATATTTATTTCGTTCAAATATTATTAGAACTAAATAAAATAATTTTAAGTTAGAATTTATAAACTAAATCTGTGGAATTGATGAAAAATTTGTTAAATTATTAATTATTAAATTATTAATTTAAAGAATTCAATTATTGCTTATAATATAGTTGGGTTTTAAATAAATTTTCTTAATAGGAGATAAATAAAATTGATATTTAACGAAAATATATTTTTAATATTTTACTAACTAATTCATAAAATCTTTCGTACAATTTTAAAAATTAAGTTTATTACCTAGTCATAAATATTTTATTCATAAAATATTTTTTAGGCATGTATCTATTTTTATTTGCCTAATCATAAATGAAATGGTTACTTTTAAAAGTAGATAAACACTTATTACTTATATAAAATCGTTTCTAGATCACTTTTTATTATTTTATGTGGTAATTAAAATGTAATTTTAATTCAATATTTGTATGGTTTAGTTATTAAATTATTAAATGTTTTTGAAAAAATTGTTTAAATATGGATGAATAGTATATTCTTTTAGAATATTTATTAATTTTAATTATTAAAAATAAAAATTATGATACACGTATTGTTAATAAGATAGTTTTCCGAATTTATTTTGAAAACAAACATATATTTTTATTTTTGCTAAACAATAATTCTTGCCTAGTCATAATATAATAAACACTTATCTTTAATTAACCATAAAAAACGTGATTCTTAAACTAATAATTAGAANAAAACGTGATTCTTAAACTAATAATTAGAAAACAATTATAGTCTAGATAATAAATAAAAAATATATATAATATTATTTTTCTAGTCATTAATTTGAAATCGTCCACAAAAACTTTTTTAAGTAGATAAATCCTGTTTTAATAGAATAGAT
>OVAU01000403.1:0-21248 GCA_900406315.1 Biscutella laevigata subsp. laevigata
TACTAAACAATAGTAGCAGAGGAAACAAACACCTATTGTTACTACTCACAACTCATGTATATAACACTTAGAAGATTTCTAGACATGTTGTGAGAAAGATTAAGATTAGAAGGAATAGAGATTAATAGCAATCAACAAGAAAAAAGAAAAAAATGGAAATAGAATTGCAATAGATATATACCAAGTAGTTCTCACAAGAGAGTTGAGAATACTCAGATCTAAAACTCAAAAACTTAAGAAACCCAAAGATAAAAACGTCTTTTGGGTTTTAGTACTTGGACCCTTTTATACTTGGCAAAAATAAACATAAATAAAGAAATAAATCTTTCTCTCGTCGGGGCCTCCGCCGGTTAGTGCAGACCAGTGCACTTGGTCGGCGGCCTTCCTCTGAAGCTTTCTGTTTGCTCTCCACCGGTCAGTGCATATCGGTGTACTTGATCGGCGACCTTCGTCTGATAGCTTATGTTGGGTGTGCGCGGTCTGGTTTGACCAGCGGGCTTGGCCATCATCCTCTTCGTGGGTTTCTGTCTGCTGAGCGCCGGTCTGGCTTGACTGGCGGGCTTGGCCGGCGCATCTCCTCCGTATCTCCCTTTTTGGTGCGCGCCGATCTGGCTTGACCAGCGGACCTGGATGGCGCACCTGCTCTATCCGGGACTTAGCCATGTTTCACTCCCAAAATGATCCATAATACACCATAATTATCAGTTTGTTGCCTTAGTGTCCTCAGTACCTGAAATGCCAAATACTGTGCAAATACGACCTAAAAGGCTCTAAAATGCATCCTAAACTAGTACAATACGAATGAAAACCGATAGTTAAAACCATCAAAATACACACAGGTCAATAATTTTTCGGCATTCCATTGAAGATCAAATGGATGTCACATACATCAATGTTTATGTTGTGTCCATAGATGCTCCCAGGAAACTTGTATAATCTGAGAACAAGATGATCTTCCATAATCTCATACGGGAGGTTCCAATCTTCAACAACCACACCTTGTCCTTCAGACAATTCATCATCTATTTCCTCATCGCTCTCACCCTCATCCATTTGACCAAACAACTCGTCAAGCACATCTCCATCATTTTCCTCTTCATCTTCACTATTGTCCTCTTCATCTATGAGAACATAGACTTGAGCTTTCTCTTTGTCTTTCTTTGTCAGAGGTCTTGGATCATAGTCTAGAATGAAAAAGCCCATAAGTCCACGGTGACCTTAGCTTTCTTGAGACCGATCTCGGCTTGAGTAGATGCCATGAATGGTCTACAAAAAACAGTTGTTTCTTGTTCTCTCTTTCCATCCTCAGCACAACGAAATCCGTAGGTACCTCAACTACTCTGAGCATAATTGGAAGATCCATGAGCATCCCAGTAGGCTTTCTTCGCGAGTTATCTGCTAGTAGGATGGACATCCTGCAAGGTTCAAAACAAGATAAACAAAGTCTCTCAGCAACATACAATGACATTACGTTAACACTAGCCCCTAAATCCAACAAGCATCCATCGAAATTTTTCAGAAAACAAGGAGCAAGGAAGTCAGAAACTCCATGGATCTGCTAGTTTAGCAAGATCGAGTGTAGGAATGATTGAAGTTGTGTATTCAGGGAAGTATTCCTTCTTCAGCTATTATAGCATCTCAATTTTCTTCAGAGAACCATCTTTTGTCAGCTGACTAACCTTCGAATCCACCAATGAAGCTTGAATATGCAGGACATGTTTCTGGAATTCCTTCAAGTACTCTATAAATTTGTCATTTCGAGCTTACACATGGTTCAAGTTGCACAGTAATTGGAGTGATTAAGAGACTAGAGAGATGAGATTCAACAAGGAGTTTTGCGATGAATATGTTCGGTTTTAGATGATTGATTGTTGTGGAGGTTTTATACTGTTCAGTGGGCTGCTGATCATTGGTTTATTTTCAATACAATCACTTGATGATGTTTGTATGGTATTCTTCTTGACTCAATGGTTCTGCACTGAAGGAAGGATGAAATCTCGTTGAATCACAATGAACACACGTTTGGTTGTGTTTTGGTTAATCTGCTGGTAGATGCTAGATGCGGTTGTGGTTCTAAATGGTTAGACGAAAAGCTATTTTTTGCACTTATGAATCTCAGGTCTTGGGGACACCTTAGAAGTTGGATTGATGTGTATTTCAAGTCTATTATAATTAGTGGTTGAGGTTTCAATTGGCGTTCAATGGAAGTGTAGGTCGGTGCATGTTCAGATTTTTGTTGGTCTTAATACAGAGATAGCATTGCAGGAAAAATTAGTGTGTTATTCAGATTTCAGGTTGTTGATTCGAGGTGATGTCACAATGTTTAATGGAATATATTCTTGTGATATGTTAAGCTTGTAGGTTATGATGATCAAGGAACAAAATTGAATCGTCATGGAGCTTGGAGCAGTCTGGAAAATCCAAGAGAAATGGATTAGATTGCAGTGTCTGTTGTCTGTTTACTGGTGCAGTTGGCTGACAATAGATGGTTGAAAAGTCTATAAAATGGATCAGTCAAAGGTTCATTCAAGAGCAAGTAGAGAATATCACCAAAGTCAGGGAAAATCAGCAAGAGCAAGGATGTGTCGTGGTGATAACGAGTTGCAGTAGTGTATTCATGATTATGAATGGCTCTTCGGGAACTGAAACAAGAAGCTTTTGTGAATTGTTGAAGTAGGTGGAGAAATGCTCATTTAGGGTTGTTGATACAGAATGGAATGAACATGGAGTTGGCTTGGATGGTGTTTGACTCTTAATAAAGCTGATGGTAAAATCAGTGTGCTGATGGTCAAATTAGTGTTATGAAAACCATGAAGTGAAGGTTTTTGGCTCCTGTTTTTTCAGTGAAAAGGAATCAAAGGAGTGTTAATTTGCTGCTTAAATGTTATCTCTACATAAAGACTCAAGGTTCATGTTTTCTTAAGTGTCTCAAGCCAGTGCTTATGGCTCGGTTTTGGGTGGAGCATGGAAGACACTAGTTCTGGCGAACCAACGACATAAGAGAATGCAAAGGGAGTCGAATGATGAGATGTTTAGTCAAAGACTAATCAATTTAAGGGTTAAAAATCATATTGTGAAGCATCAAATTAGCAAATGTGCATGATGGTTCTTCTACAAAGGACTAATATAGTGGCTGTGAAGTGAAGGAAAAATTATGTCAGACATTGACATGCACTTCAAGAGGATGAGCTATGTTTATTCAATTGATTGCTCAAGCGCAACACTGTGAAAGTGAATCAGGACAGTGAGGAATATTCGAACTCTGACTCGTTGAGCTGAATTACAGGGACATGGAGACTTGAAGATGGTTTCATGCTTCAGGTGGAGAACTTGGTATTTAGCTCCAGGTGGAGCCATGCTCAAGAGACATCTAAGCTTATCTCAGATCCTTGATGATAGAGAAGGATATTTCAGAGTTAAGGGAGAATAACTCACTGTTGAGTCAGATTCATGTTAATTCATTCTGGTAAGAAGATGACAAGTCACGAACATGGAAGTGTCAATATGGATGTAGTCTGACCAAGATTATAATTAGATGATAAAATGAAGCCTGAAAGGAGTTACAGGTTTCTGAAATATGTTACAGTGTTCTGTTTTTCAGAAACAGGTTGTAGCTTTTGAAATTGAACTTGCAGGGGATGTTTTTAAACCCTGATTTCATGAACTCTTAAGCATGAGGTGTAGGTTTCTGAAGTTGAAACTGCATGTTGTTTATGGAGAAGGATTGCAGGTTTTCTGAATTTGTTTAAGAAGAGATAAGCCAATAAAGAGGTTGAGATGGAGTTATGTTTCAAAGGAATTGTCTGATGAGTTCACATGATCCATGGATTGTCTGAAGGTGAAAGAGACGTGCACATGATGCATGAATTGTCTCAAGGTTGATCTTTTTCGAGATGGTGAGACTGTTGTGTCTCTGGTTTAATGAATAACTCATAAGAAGTTTGATGTATGCAATCAAGTGATCCTTCAAAGGATGAAATGCAGGGGTATCAAACTGTATTTGGAGAATTCAAGGCAATGAGTTCTTATTTGTTTAAGATGCGTTGTAAGAAGGCTTAGAGAATCTTCTCGGATGCTTTATCACTTGCATGACAACGGAGTGATTGTTAAAGTGAGAGATTCAGGGCAAGTCTGGAGTTGACAGACGCATGTGTCATGTTGTGTGGTGAATGTTGCAAGCATGAAATGGTTTGCATGATGTTTATACAACTGATTTAACATCATAGATTAAAGATGAATGATGCATAAGGGGCGGTGAAAGGTGTCTCAGGGTTATCACATGATTGGTTGATATGAGACAGGGTATTAAACACTGCTGGTAATGGGAAACAAAGTTGCTGGTTGTTGTGTTTTCGTAGCACTGTTGAACATGAGTGTGTTCATGTTATTGTCTGTTTAATCAGAAGTCTGTCTGATCGACTGGTTGATGTGAACAGTTAACTCAAATTGTGCAGAGGTGTTTGTGGCTGTTGGGATTGTTTACATTGTTTTACCAAAGCGTTTATGGTCTGAGACAAAAGTGATTATGATGTCTGCAAGTGGTTGAAGCTCAGGTTTGAGTGTTGCTACAAGTTCTTGGTTTGTAGACAATTGTCTGATTTTTTCAGTTGTTGAAACAAGTTATATGGTGTTGGTATTGATGTCATAAGATTTGTGTGATTAAATGAAGGTTTGTAACCTGAGCTCTACGCAAGGGTGAATGCTTATGGGATTTGGTGCTGAGTTAACATGTTTGAGGTTTATTAAACTTGTTAATGGTGTTGTTGAGACGATTTCTCAGGTTTCCAAGTTGTGGAAAGTTTTGAATCAGTTTTGGGGGTTGCTGAAGCTGATCAAAGTCAGATGTTAAATCCAAGGTTAGTACAATTCGCTAAGGGAAGAATGTGGAGAAGAAAGAAGAAAGAAGATGAAGCAGAAGAAAGCTTGAATCAAGGTGGAGAATGTTGTATCAAAGCCTTGTTGAGTCAAGTTTCTTGGTTTAATGTTGGTTTAGACTTAACCAAGAGTTGAAGATTAAAGCTATTTGGGCTTGTGCTTGCTTTTGGGCTTAAGCAAAGAGTTTGGGTGCCCTAAGTTTCTTTGTTTAATGGTTGTTTAGACTTAACCAAGGTGTTGCTTGCAGATCTGTAACAGGAGGTTGTCGAACCCGTGATCTGTATGAAGCGGTAAAGGGAATTGGACGGCAGGATTTGTAACAAGTAGTTGTACATCCTGTGATCTACGACAAGCGGTTGACAGTTGTGGTCAGATGTGCAACAATAACAAATATAGTATTTTTTTTTGTACATGAGAATGTTGAAATAAGTTCAATCTGTAATTCCCAAAAAACAAGTATGTGAAGTATAACTCATACCACCATCTTAACCCTAAACCCTATATATATAATCCATATAATTCAAACTATTTAATTATTGTTGTTTAGATGTGAATCATCTTGGCTGATTTGCATTTTTGTTTTGTACTCAAAACACCAAATTTGTGATTTAAACTCATACACCCTAAAAACATAACCCTAAACTCCGTCTAACCCCTACAAAATTTTAATAAATATTTGATATATCTATCATGTTTGGGTGTTTGCAATGACTTTTTCCATTTCCAAAAATATTTGAAGTTCCATAATATTTTGTTATTTACAATAATTTCTTGCATTTTTAATTTCCATTGAAAAGGATTATATACTTTAACCAAATTCACATATTTAATATAGCCATGATATTAACTCTAACATACTTATATAAACTTAATCAAATTTCGGAATTTTGTATCTCAAATCAAAATTAGATTTCTCTTATTCAAAAAATTAAAAATACAATAATTCTAAGTAAAAACTTTATCTTATTCACAAAGATACAATTTACAAAAATTATAAGCTACTCTCTCACCATGGAAAGCTCAAGTTTCTTCTCTGCTCCAGTCACTTTAAAGGGTCCTAACTATCTCTTGTGGGTAAGAACAATCAAGACTGCTCTTGGAGGAAGATGGTTAGAGACTCACCTTACCATGACTGAAGCATCTAAAAGGAAGAGCATTGAACACTCTAAGAAGAAGGGTGATGAAGATTCTGAGGTAAAAGAATATGGAAAAGATGATAGCAAAGCAAACATGGAGAAATGTATTCAAGAAAATCAGTTAGTTCTTGGTGTTCTTCAAGGTTCTTTAAACATTCCCCTTCTTGAAGCTTATTTATATTGTGAAAACCCAAAGGAGTTATGGGATACTCTCAAGACAGATTTTGGGAATACTTCAAATCTGAACCGAGTATATGAAGTGAAGAAGGCCATAAATGATCTAAGCCAAGAAGACATGAAATTCACAAATCATTTTGGCAAGTTTAGAGCTCTTTGGGCCGAATTTGAGCTGTTAAGACCAACCACTCTTGATGCCACTGTTTTGAATGAAAGAAGAGAACAAGACAAGGTGTTTGGTCTCCTCTTAACTCTAAACAGTAGCTATGGTGATGTTATCAAACACATCTTGAGAGGAAGCACATTTCCCACCCTAGATGAAGTGTGTGCCAAAATCCAAAGGGAACAAGGGTCTAACAAATTATTTGGAGACTCAAAAGAACTCGTGACTGTCAACAAAAGTTTATACAAAGCTGAGGACAAGAAGACTGCCTACAAGTTTGAAGATAGGAGGACCCTTCTATGTGATCATTGTAAGAAGAAAGGCCACACCATAGACAAGTGTTGGCTCTTACATCCCTATCTCAAACCAAGCAAGTTTATGTCTACACCGAGTTCTTCATATTCCATGCACCTGCTGATAACTATGGATGGATTGTTTTGGGAAGACCTTTTTTGAAAGATGCTGGAGCAAACATCGATTCATGACACTTCAAAAGGTTGTCAACAATGAAGACCCATAGAATGACCAAGGACAGCAACTTGGGCATCCTTTTATGCCTAGAGAAAGACTTATGGTGGCCGGTGTTGTTAGAATTGAACGCTCAATGGACCATGAACAATTCCAACCCTTGGAATGTTTGATTCGAGAAGACTGGAGAGTGATAGAACGTCAAATTGGAACTTAGAGCATCATATGAACGAAGAAAGGAAAGAGCACGTAGCTGAAATGGAAAAGCTCGAGGAACGTCTTCGTAAGTTGGAGTGGAGCTCCAAGCTGAACTGAAATCAGTCAGCAATGTCAAGCTAAGTGAATTTAAACAATCTCAATTGGGAGGAAGTCCCAAGCATATCCTTGTACATATCCTTTCAAGTTGTTGCATTTTTTGTTTTGTTTTGAATTGTTTAGACATGGTGTTATTGGTTTCGTTTTCCATGCTTTGACGATCTTTGCAGTGTTTAATCAGATATACATGTCAATCACTTGGCAATAGCCATTGGTATTGAAGCCGGTGCGAAGCAAGAATTGATGCTAGGACTTAGGTGAATCAAGAGCAAAACATGGAGAACCTCGGAGGACTACACCGGTCAAGTACACCGGTGTACCGACCGGTGTAACTCCTCGAGAGCCAGCCAGAACACATACACCGATCACCCACCTCGAGCCAGGCACCGGTGTAGTACACATGAATTGAAGCGTGCCCCAGTACCGGCCCAAGCACCATCTCCATCTCGAGCCTCAACTTATGAGCAGCGTGAGCGACGCCCTATTGTCTCACCCCCTCCTTATGACTCTGATAAAGAGTTCCTGGAATACAACTCTGTAGAGGAGTTTGATCCCTCCTACCGTTGGATGTGAGGTACCTTTTCTCACTTTGTATATATGCATGTAGTTTTCATTTCTTTTATGTTCGGTTTCTTCTTCTGAACTCAGACACATAGGGACTGTATTGTTTAAGTTTGGAGGAGGAGCCACCTCTGGACTGATGTGTTTATTGTTTTGTTTTATCGAGTCTGATGCATTTCATTGTTAATATTTATGTTTTGATTAAAAAAAACCAAACAAATTGAAAATTTTGATATTTACCAAAAAGATTGTTTCCATTCAAGTTTTGCATTTAGGATTGAGTCTCATTTAGTTTGCATCACGTTTTCAAGAAAGAACCACAACACCTTCACTTTAGATCATCGATTCTCCTTAGTAGGCTCGAAAAGTCTAGAAGTTCTAATGAAACATACCTTGATGTTTGATAAGCTAAGTCCATTGTCTTTAAAACTTGCTAGCTTAGGATTGCTTTCAATATGATATGAGTCTGAATCTTAACTTTAATTAGCATGATCATTGGTCGCACTTGGTTTTCATGGTCTTCTTATTTCAAGCAAGAGATTGGGCAATTTTAGACCGAAACACTTTTTGACCCACCTCAGTTGTCCTCATTTTAAGGGTAATTACCTCTCACCCAAAGCACCCTAAACCTCAGACACTTGTGAGTTCTCATTGATATGTTCTTTAAGTGATTATGATTTTGCAAAAACCAGAAAGATATGAGGGACAATTGAGAACATTTTTGTGGGNCTTTTTGACCCACCTCAGTTGTCCTCATTTTAAGGGTAATTACCTCTCACCCAAAGCACCCTAAACCTCAGACACTTGTGAGTTCTCATTGATATGTTCTTTAAGTGATTATGATTTTGCAAAAACCAGAAAGATATGAGGGACAATTGAGAACATTTTTGTGGGTAGCTTAGGTAGAATAGGCCTTGGAACTAAATGGGAGCTGCTTGGTTAGCTCTAGGACTTGATGTATCCTTATTCTGGGTAGACTAAGTGTGATGATTGATGAAAATGGCTTGCTTGAAAAAGAGAAAGGGTGAAAAGAAAAGTGAAAGGAAAGGATGGAAACAAGAAAATAGGTGAAAAGAAACCAAAGAAAAGTTGGTTTATAAAACCTTAGGGGATATAACAAGAAAGAAGAAAAATATTGTTAGATTCTGGATAGAATAAGAAAGAAAAGAAAAGGCTAAGTGCAAAAGAAGAAGTTGAATAAAATGCAAAGAAAAGCAAATGATCAAAGAATAAGGGAATGAAAAAGCCTAAAGCAAGGAAAAAGAATGAGTCGAGCAACTCAAAATCAAAAGAAAGAAGAAGAATCTCTTAAGGTAGTGACAAGAAATATTTGTCAAGAGCTTAGAAGAGAATAGGATTGAGTAGACTTAGGTGCAACAATATGAGGTTCAATAGATGTTTGATTTTGTATCCCTCATTGCTCCTTGTCTTACTTGATTTTGATATAATCTTTTCACTCCCCAAGAGAAAGATAATTACAACTAACCTTCATGCTATGAGTGGAACTTTGTTTTTCGCATTGGAATCCCCTTCCTACCAAACCGATTGAAACCTGGTGTTTGCACTTGATCATGTTTAAATTGAATGTAGGAAAGCATGATTAGGATAGTTAAGTGGAATCACTTGGCACAATTATGATGATTGTTGGTATTGCTGCGTGAATGATAAGACGAGTAGTTATGTTAAGTAGGAAACGATCTCATCGAAAACTCTAGGTTGTTTGGTTCTTGTTTTTCAAACCTCGACCCTTACCGCTTTTACCATTCGATTTTCATTCGTTTTGCATTAGCTTAGGAAGCATTGTAGAGACCTCTAGGTTGCATATTGCATATCATTGATAATTTCAGGTGAGAAGAGGACCAAAGCAAGGAACCGAGCAAAGAGGAGCAAAAAGAGGCTTTTCAGGATGGAAAAACGGCTAATGACCATACCAGAAGGAGTTCCCCGGTCAAGCACACCGGTCATTGACCGGTGTAGGTCACTAAGCGCAATCAGAGAGAGTGCACCGGTCACCCATACCGGTGCACTGACTGAAGCAAGGCGTTGTTGAAGAAAGACTAAAGTAGCAGCTCGGAGTAGGCGCACCTGTGCACAGGCCGGTGCACATGACTGGTGCAATGCCACAACCCTCAATAGAAGATCAACACCAGTCTGACACAGGGGCACACCCCAGATCAGTGCACACTTACAACGGTATGGGCACACCCATGTCCCGACCGGTGCACTTTTTCCGCAACCAATTAAGACCAAGTCTCATTTCCTTTTTCTGAATTGTAATTTGTCTAACTATTTAAGTGAGCCAAAAACTAAAACTCTAGTAAGCTTTATATTAGATTTTTTTTTTAGGTTTTGAGTTTTAGATCTAGTTTTCCTTCAAAACACTTTTGACTAAAACTCTTGGTGATTTTCTTTTGCATCTTTTAGTCTTTCTTATTCATTTGATTTCTTATTTATTGCTTGTAGATTTCTTCTTCCCTTATCAATTCCTACTCTCAATTATGTCTAGAAACTCATCAAGTGTTCTAGATATGAGTTGTGAGTAGTCTCCTTTAGTTTGTGGATTAGGGTTAGGAATAAGCTAAATGGATTGCTAGAAATGGTTTAGAGCTTAATAGAAACATCATCCTCAATCTATTCATGTTCTTTATGCTAGAATAAGAGTAGCTAACCTAGTATAGATCATGTGAGAATTATCGCCCGAGAAATGTTCAATAAAATGCATGAACTAATGAATAGGTTGTTAGTTGATTCTTTCCAAGAGATTGTTTGAGATATTAACTAATTGTTGCATAGGATTGTGTTTGATGCTTTCTAAACATGTTGCTTGCCAAGAGATTGTGCGGTAGCATGCTAAGGAAAGGATCTTTGTCACGAGAGTGAACTTGTCTGAAATTGAAATCCATAGACATAGGATGAACGACTTGAGTGAAATAAACCAATTAGTATGAAATTGAGTGCATGTTCTGAATTCTTTAATCCATTAGCTATCTTTTATATATTTGAATCTTTTAAATCAATACTGCCTACTAGGACTGTTTAGTGACAAAACAACTTCTAAAACCTACTTAGACCTAGCCTAACACTACAAAGAACTAGTGTGTTATTTCCTCCTGAGTTGGTTCGACAACTTACTCACCTTATACTACATTGATAGACATAACCAACCAAGAAAAATCAGTTTATTAGAAAGCCTTCTTACAATCGGCCCACGAGATAATGGAGCCGGGAGCAAGGCCTTGTTCCCAATCTTTTGCAGCGCCTCCGAAAGAGAAGGGGAATAATATGAGCTTGTATGCATCCTCACTGACATCGTTTATCTTTACTGTCCCACATATTTGGTCGAAGTAGCCCAAATGGGCAATGGGGTTATCTTTGGTTAAGCCAAATAATTGGTTGCCCAAGATTATGCTCAACATGCTCGTTTTTATCTCGAATTTGTTGGCTTTGGCAGGCTATGGGCGAATTCTAGCTCTAGCATCATGAGCTCTTGGTTCATTTATCTCTCCAATTATCCTTACAACATGAGGATTGGCTCAGGGTTGTCCTTCTGCCATTTGAGGTTGGAGAAGGTCTTGTTGATTCAATCTTTGTGCCTCTCTTTGAACTCTGAAGTTTTGTCTCTCAATAGCAGTGATGTTCTCAGGGATTGGTACTAGATTGTTAGGCCCTTTGGAGCATGTGTTCATGCACAGAGAAAAGAGTGGAGAATTGAAAGGTTAGTAACTTGAAAAGAAAAGAAACCTAGTCCTTTGAAAAAAGAAAAAATGGTAATGAAAAATCTCGATAATGGCAACTCCGCCAATTTGTTAAAAGATGGTTTCGCTACCCGCTATTAGTTAATAGGAAGCTAAGCCCATATCAAAGTAATGTAGTGGTAAGTAGATATCGAACCATACTCAGGGGTTGATTACTCACTAATTCTATGGAGAGAATATAATAAGTCTAGGTGCAATATATATGATGCTTTATCACTAAATTACTCTATTAAAAAACATAAACAAATGAAAGCAATATTAGAAAAGTCAACTCAAGATCACAAAAAGTCAACGAGAACTATTTAACCAAATAATAAGAGAGAACTAAGCGAATAGGTATGGCAATCGACTCGGGTGATCAAGCTCAGGTTTATGAACTATCATTCAATGTTGTTCCTTAGTCTAAGAACTATCCAAATTAGGCTAATCCAATCCCTTGGTAACAACCCCTTTATCAATCATGCAAATGAACAATCCCTTGACTAATCACATGATCAACAAGCATTTAGCTCTAGTCTATGCAACTATTAAACAACCCTAGCACAATCCCTTTGTTATACCTCATTTAGCATTGAATTAATTCATTCAGACATTTCATCGAACACCTTCCGGGAAATAAATTGTCTAAGCTCTAGATTCGATTAGCTAAGTCCAACCTAGCATTAAACAAATCAATCAAGTGAAGATATTGATAATCTAAGCCCTAAGCAACATAAGCAAGCACTTAATTACCCTAATATACCTAACTTATTCACTTAGTAAGATGACTACTCACTAATCATAGCTTCAACACAAAATCCCAAGTGAGATTCATGAAATCAAGTAGAAGAAGAAGATAAAGATGGAAATGCAAATATTAAACCAAGATCTTACAAGATTCTTCAAAAGCTTAAGGAAAATAATATAGAGTTTTAGAGAAAGAGAATAAAAATCAACATCTTAAAAACTAGGGGTTTTAGGTTGTATTTAGTCTGACCGGTATGTGTGTGATGCGTGACCGGTGCTTCTCCTCTCGAGCTCGACGTATCAAAGATACTGGTCACTATAACCGGTATGCAGAGCATTTGGACAGAGCTCCTGTTTATTATCACCGGTCATGCCACCAGCGATTCCTCTTGACCGGTGGGGTGCTCCTGGAAGTCTCTTTTGATGATCACTGGTCAGGGTACCGATGATGTCTTGACCAGTACGAGGCTAGGCGGCTACGCATTCTTCGGACACCGGTAACTGTGAACGGTACGGCTTGACTGGTGCAACCTCTAGGAAAGTGGTTTGTGTCCTTAAACCCCAAAAACTCTCCAAAACGCTTCATGCATCCGCTTTTCGACTTAAGCTCGGCTCCCCACCTGAAATATGATTATGCAATGCAAATGCGACCTAAACGACTCTAAGTGCAACCTAAACTAATGCAAAATGAATGAGAACGAACACAAAAACCGACTAAAAACACAACACATCAAAGCATTAGCTTCCCATTTTGTAAACTCAACTTTCATCTGTTTATCAAAGCTTAGAGATTTTTTCTCTTATGGAAGTTCACTCTCAATGGTGAGTCATATCCATTGAAACCTCTTGGTGTGTCATATCCATGGTTTTATGTAACAAGAGACTTCCACATCTCTTGTGGCTCGTTTCATTCTATCAATTTCGTCCTCCATCTCACCTTCACTTATATCTTCATCTTCCATATTCATTTCACCTTCACCTTCACAATCCCCATTTCCCCAACCATCATCATCATTTCATCTTCATCTCCTCGTTAGAGCTTAGACTCGAATCCTTGGGAGGGTTATATCATGTGGTATCAGAGCAACCAAGCTACCTAGAGAAGATCCACCAAAAATCAGGGAGTTCTTATCCCTTATATCTTTCATTTTCTGTTTTGAGTTTAAAGTTCGCACCTTTTTAAGTTTTTTAGTAAAGTTTGCATCTTTATGCTTTAGATCTTGTGTTTTGTGTTTGTTTTTGTTTGTTTTGTTGCTGGATTTTTGTTGCTACTGTGTTAGTTTGTTAGTCTGCATCATTAAACCCCAAGAAAACCCATAAAAATTGATCTTTTTTATATTTTGTAGTTTTGTAGTCATCCAAATGAAAAATCAAAAAAAGTTTGCATCTTTCTAGTTAATCTTGCACCATTAGTGTTTAGGGTGTCTAGATTAGTTGTTTTTCGTGTTTCAGTTTGTGACTTTTTAAGTTTTAAGATCTGGTTTGTCGTGTAAGGTGAAGAAGAAGAAGAAATGTCTTGTAACGGGCTCAATAACGGTCACTTTCACTAGTATCAATCACCCGTAACACCGGTCTGTATCACCGGTATCCTCACCGGTATCATTTACCCGCAATAGTCCTCAATGATACAACTCATGAGCCAACTTAATCCTCGAGACGAGCAATTCCTTGAAGTATTCAAGAGGAGTATGGAGTATGTTATCAACAAGAATCTAAGGGCCAAGAGACAAGAAGGAAACCTTTGTGCAAGGCCTATGACCAGAAGATAGACGAAAGAACAACGGTCCAAAGAGATTGTATCTCAATGGCTCAATTCTCTCAAAGGCTTATACAAGGAAGAGGATGATAAACAAGATGCTAAGGACCAAGTTTGTTTGATCAAACCGAACAAAGGATCTAAGATAGATCAACCAAAACCATTGATTATCTCTAAACCTAAACTCCATAATCATGATTGTGCTAATGTTTGTTTGAATCAACACTCCTTAGCGAAGAGAGTTGAAAAGGTTTTAGATCATGGAAACGGAGTGGAAGCATCTAAGGGCCAACAGATCTTATTGCCCGATCGCTCGATAAAGCTGGTTGCATCGCCTACCCTAGGCATCTCCGCACACTCGATTATCTTTATCCCTAGACTCTTTACTCTTGATTTTGCTAACGATAATTTTGGTCAATATTCCCTTGCGAAGAGAATTGAAAAAAGTTTCAGGTTTTGAAGAAAGTGTTGCATCTTTGGAGATGAGTTTGATCAAGGTCTCAACTCAACGGGGAGTTCTTCCACACTTGGAGCAACAAGAGCTTAGTTTTGTTCTTAATCGAATCACGAACCAGTCCTCGAAAAACATGAGCTGGTCATTGAAGGATCTATCCTTACTTGGAAGGTCCAAATATTTCATTTGGAGGCCCAGAGAATTTTACTCGACCGTACCAACCGACCTTGTCTCAACCGCTCTTTACCGACAACGACCCATGTTGCAACATCTTTGACCGAATGAGTAGTCATCTTGAGACACCCTATTTCTCGTGGATGATCTGAGACCTCTCCCACACGGAAGAGCCAACTCTATCCCTTCTTTTAGTCAATTTGAAATTATTACATGTTATTCATTATCTTGACTTGGAACTTATGTTGATTCTCTTATACTTTGAGTTACATTCCTTTGCGGATGACATTGTTGTATTAGTAGGTCCCGAGGAATGTTTAGTAGTGCACTATGCCATGCGGCCATGGGTAGATGACAATCATTATTGGGAGCCCCGACCGCTCTTTCACGGCCTTGTGAACTTGACTCCGACCAGAAGCATCACAAGGCGCGTAGCGATGGAAATTGCCGCTCTTGGAAAGCTATGCTCATTCATTTGGCGGCCCAGAGAGCTTTACTCGACCACCCTAACCGAACTTGTCCTCTTGAGGCAACATCTCTCTCGTGGGATGATCCGAGACATCACCCACCCGTCTAAGCCAAATTTATCCATACTCTTAGTCAATTTGAATTTATGTCATGATATTCATTATGTTGACTTGGGATTGATGTTGATGATTTTATGCCTTGAACTATATTGCTTTGATCATGACCATGTCATATTTGTAGGTCAAGAAGATCTATGCCATGTAACCATGGGTAGATGGTAATGACTCTTGGGAGCCCCGACCGCTCCCCAGAGCATCTCAAGGCCTTTACCGATGGACCCCTCCTTACTTTGGTGGACCCTCCTAACTTTGGTGCTCGTGCCATGTACCCACGAATCGTCCAAGGCAAAATCTGTTTCGCAACTCTATCGTTCGTGCCTCTCTTAAAGTCGTCACCGTGCTTGCACGCCCTTGGATCTTTCTCGGTTCAAGATGAGACTCCCCAAGCATGCCTACGACCATCATCTCCTTGTATCATTAAGACCGCCATCTTGAGACTCCGTATCTATCATGGGTTGACTCGTTACATCACCCATTTGGCTAAGCCATTCCTTTCCCATCTCTTAGTCAGTTTATATTTGATTTATGACTTGGATTATATCATTTACTAGGGATTGAGAATGATGCATTGTTTTGTTTAGGAACCTGTAATTAACTTCAGTAGTGTCTCATTGGGTTATGGTTCCTCAAGAGGAAGAGTGATCAGACCCTTGTATCAGTGTATATACCTGTCCACCAGACCGGTACCTGCTTCAGGAAGCCGAAGTCTCTCGTCCCGCTCACCAGCAGCGGTGCCATCAGACCGATCCAAATTATCCGCAAGATTCGAAGGAGAATACCGGTGTGAGTACTGGTCATATCTGACATCTACTGATATTGCGAGATTGCTTCCTTACTCGTTTTAACCCATTTGTTAGGGTTTTACTTATTTCTTTTGTCTTTACTATTTAAGCATTAGCTTCCCGTTTTGTAAACTCAACTTTAATGATTTTATCAAAGCTTAGAGATTTTCTCTCGTATGGAAGTTCACTCTCAATGGTGAGTCATATCCATTGAAACCCCTTGGTGTTTCATATCCAAGGTTTGGTGTATCAAAAGACTTCCACATCTCTTGTGGTCCATTTCATTCCATCAATTTCGTCCTCCATCTCACATTCACTCCACCTTCACTTCTATCTTAATCTTCCATCTTCATTTCACCTTCACAATCCCCATATTCCGTACCATCATCCTCTTATCTTAATTTCCTTGTTAGAGCTTGGATTCGAATCTTTGGGAGGGTTATATCAACAAGTACCACCTGTTACACATGTTCCAGGACAAAATCAGTAGCCTCCTAAGACTAAAGGAGAGACAAATAACCCGAGTGTGCATGAAAACTAAATTGACATTCGACCATCCCCAGTCAAAGCCAACAAATTCGAGATCAGGTCAGGAATTTTGGCATGATCACGACGAACTACCAAAGGAGAACCCTCTGGGTCACTTGGATTATTTTGACAGAGTCAGTGGAACTGTCAGCATTAATGGTATCAGTGACGACGCCTGCAAGCTCAGAGTTTTTCCTTTCTCATTCGAAGGAGATGCTGCTAATTGGGAGAAGGGATTGCCTCATAGATCGATTCAGACATGGGATGACTGCAAGGAAGCCTTCCTTACTCCTTTCTTTTCTCCATCTAGGATAGAAAAATTCAGGAATTATATTGGACTCGTTTCAAAAAGTAAACCTTACAGCGCCCTCATCATGGTTTTACTCATGAGAGCGTCCTTGAGACCT
Organism: Biscutella laevigata subsp. laevigata; assembly: GCA_900406315.1. NCBI lineage: Eukaryota > Viridiplantae > Streptophyta > Magnoliopsida > Brassicales > Brassicaceae > Biscutella > Biscutella laevigata. The sequence continues at coordinate 16,865 of OVAU01000403.1, forward strand.
TCCACAAAAAGGCTGCATATGGATTTTCAGTCAATGCTGCACACTGCTAGCCAAGGTAGTTTCTTCGACCTGGAATATGTTAATGGTGTTATCATGATAGGGAAGATGGCACAGCGCGATGCATCCCATTTTGGGGACTATGATTGATCTCTGCCCGGGAATGACAGTTCTGGTGATTCAAGCTACATAGTTGACCTGAAGGCTCTGAATGAGAAGATTGACAAAGTGCTGCAAACGCATAAGAGGTCAGTGAATGTGGTTGGACAGGTTGAGGACTATTTTGAGGACTTTCAGCAAGAAAAGGTAAACTATGTGGGTAACCAGGGGTACTAGAAGCAGTACAACTACACCCCAAACCCCAACCTATCCTATGGAAACACGAACGTTGCAAACCCCCGGTATCAGGTGTACCCAGCAGAGAAGAACTTTCAGTCTCAGCAGACCTTTCAGTCTCAACCAAACTACCATAACCAAGGTAATTTTCAGAACCAAGGTAGTCTGAAACCACAATACACTCCACGCCTACCAGGTTTTCAACCACCACCTGCTGCGACTTCTACTGAAGATCAGACCACTCCTATGCTAAGGCAGTTGCTAGAGGGTCAGAACAAATATGCAGTAGAGTTCAACAGCTTCAAGAGAGAGATTAACGCCAAGGTTGACAACATGTACAACAAGCTAAATGGCAAGATCGACTCAATGTCGACACATATGAGGACTTTGGACACCCAGATAGCTCAGGTGGCCCAATCATCTAGGCGCCCACCTGTTCAACTTCCAGGTAAATCTGAGATCCCTACTCATGATTCTGCTAATGATGTCTCCATTGTAGTTCTCATTGAGAACAATGAGAAGCTATGTCCAAAATGAGAAGCGAAAGGAGAAGTTCATAAAAGGATCTCAAAGCTTTATGGGAACATATACCAGTAATTGAGAAGATCGTGGCTGATCCAAAGGTTCATCAATCGACCAAGGATGCTGCACTGAAGAAGATAGAGGTTGTCGAGCAGCTAAAGAGACAGTATCTACCAGAAGATTCAACTCCTCTCAGTACAAAAATCTATCTAGCCAAGAAGGAATATTCCAGGGAGTTTTCTGATCCCTTGCTCTTTAAAAGATTTTGAATTTGATGAATGACTGCTTGATTTAGGAGCTAGTGTGAATGTGATGCCATTATTTGTTGCTGCAAAACTTGGCTATACATTTTTGTTCCTAGACGGATGGCACTTCTCTTGACAGATAACTTGCTCAGGAAGCCTTTAGGGATGCTCATGGATCTTCCAGTGAAGCTCAGAGGAATAGAGGTACCCACAGAATTTGTGGTGCTTAAGATGGAACAAGAGAAATCGAACCAAGTGTTGTTTGGTAGACCATTCATGGCATCTACAGAAGCTGAGATCAGCCTGAAGAAAACTAAAGTCACAACGGACTTGGGAGCTTATGGTATTCTGGAGTACGATTCAAGTCTTTGTAGTCACATATGTGGAAGAAGAGAGCGTTGATGATGTGTTGGATGAGTTGTTTTACTAGCCGAATGAGAGTGAAGATGAAGAGGTTATTGGCGATGAGTACTCGATTGAGACTGAGGAAGATGTTCAGATCGCTCCCCGTGAGAAAGATGATAGGGGTCAACTCTATTTAGCCATGCTCAAGTTGAACAGGAGTCTTGAGGACAAGATGAGTGCAGAAAAGAAAGAGTACATGGCTAAAATGGAGAAGCTCAAGGAGCGACTTCTCAAGTTGGAGCAAGACTCCAAGCTTAACTGAGTAGAGTCAGCAAAGTCAAGCTAAGTGACTATAAACAAGCTCACTTGGGAGGAAGTCTCATGTTATCCTTGTAAATATCCTTTGTTTTTTAATTTGTTTTAGCTTTTTATTGACTTTGTTGCTTGAGTTTTTGTCTTGGGAGTTTGATTGTCTTGCAGGTTATATTCAGATATTAGGGTCATGCAATTGCCAATTTACTGATGGTGAGGTCAGTGTGAAGCAAGGATCAAACAAAAATTGAAAACTTAGTTGTATTGAGAGGAATTGAGATCTGGAGGAATCCGAACGGTCAACATACCAGTCACACTGGTGACCGATATCAAGGGACAAGAGGAACGAGGGGCGAAAATCGGTCACCCCAACAGTCACACCTCGTGACAAGTCCGAATCAACATGAGTTTCTTGACAAACGCATCAGTCACTATACCGGTCATATTGGTGAACGGTACCAAACTGACGAAGTTCCTGGTCATTTACATCGCTCACAACACCGCTCACACCAGGCGACCGTTTGATATATGTGATTTTTAGTGTCTTTTAGCTCATCTTTTATCATCATTTTAGCATAAATTAGGATGCATTAGAGTCCTTTATGCTTGCATTCGTGTAGTTATTGCGTCTCAGGTGATTAGGAGTAACCAAACATCATTAGGGATCATTAAAGACCAAAAGAATCAAGGTTTATCAATTTCCAAACCCAAACATCGTTCAAGGACCATCAAGCATCGGCCAAGCATCGATCAGGAAGCAGGCATCGACCAGACACCACCTCAACATCGGTCATGGCACCTCTTGGAGTGAGCATCGGTCAAGAGGAGACTCAACATCGCTCATGCCTGTCTGATACTGGCCAAAACAGTTTCAAAAAGTGGACTGTTCTTTGCCAGAGTTAACCAACTCGTTTTTTACCCTAATTGGACTTTTATTTAAGGTTTTAGAACTTGATTTTGAGAGAGAGCCACCCTAGTTACTACTTTTGGCCTTTCTTTGCCTCTTTTATGTTAAGATTGAGATTTTAAGAATTTGTAATCAAGATTGAAGCTTTTATATTGATCTATCTTTCTAATCTTCATCTCTTTCCTTTTTAAGCTTTGGATCTAGTTTCTAATCATGCTAAGGCATGAATCCCAAGTGGGATTTGTTGTTTTAGCTATGATTAGTGAGTAGTCTTGTTTCTAAGCTTATGGGTTGGTTAGATATAGTGATTTTAGGGATGGATTTTGATGCTTATGTTTTAATTCTTCCATGATCTTCATGTCTTTGTATGTTTAATGTTCAAATAAATTTGATCACTTTATTTTAGATCCACTTGCATCTTATAAAGCGTGAGAGTGCTGATAGGTTGTTAGATCTAAGCATTGGCATGCTCAATATATTCTAAATGACACGAGAGTGCTTAGGATTGTCTAGAAATTGAACGGAATTGTTCTTAATACTTTCTGAATAATGAATATGGCCAAGAGATTGTGTAGATCTTATCTGGAATAAGGATCCTTGTCACGAGAGTGCTGATCCACATATTAAATTACCAGATTTAAGACTAGCAGAATCCTGATTTAAATAAGCTCTTGTTTCTTGAACTTAATCACTTGATCCTTTCATCAGTCCATTTACCCTTGCCATTTATTGTTTTGTTGTGTTCTCTCTATTCTGCAATTGGCTTACTTGTTCTCTTCTTTATGTTATTCACCTAAGATTGTTAGTGACAGTTCAATTCCTATTTTCATTAGACCAGTTGAATTCTCTATAGTCTGATTGACCTAATGCAACCCCCAATTTCGTTTGATATTTTAACCCTCCTTGCTCCCGTAGCATCCAAACAAAACATCATTTATACAACAACCCTTCACCCTACTCTTCTAAGACATAAAAAGTAGTGGGGTGAAGAAAAAAAATATGTTTGTTAAATTGGCGTCGTTGCCGATTCGGGGTTTTTCTACTAGGATTTTATTCTTTGCGTTTGATTGGGTCTAAGGTTTCTTTTACTTTTATTCACCTTTCTACTTAGACCATTTCAGGTACCCTTGGATCACTATGGATAATAATCCGTACATCTTTGGTGGAGCGCATCACCTCCCGCCTCCTTATCTGACGATTGGATCTAAAGATGCACCAACAATCTATGAGATGCGATCTGGGATTCTCGCACCACCAATTACCTCATACTCATTCCAAATCAGGTCAGAGTTTATTTCTTTAATTGAAGAGCATAGGTTCCTTGGTTCTTCTTCTGAAGATACCTTGGAACATTTAGATCAATTTGATATGATTTGCAATACTGTCCAATTTGCTGGAGTGAGTGAAGACACACTTAAATTGCGTCTCTTTCCTTTTTCGCTTGGCGATCGTGCGCATCACTGACAGAAAATGCTGGTGAAAGATTCCATTATAACATGGGCAGCATGTAAGCGCGCATTTTTATTTAAGTTCTTCCCTCCTGCTAAGACCACAAAATATCGGAAAGCCATTTTCAGATTTCAGCAACTTACCACCGAATTTGTGGGTGATTCGTGGGAGCGTTTACGTGATTACACATCACAATGCCCGCATAACGTATTTTCGGACGCTAACCTTCGGAGCACTGATGTGTGTGATTTTAGACGGTTTTATCATTCGG
>OVAU01000404.1:0-21209 GCA_900406315.1 Biscutella laevigata subsp. laevigata
TTGAGATTAGTGGTTGGGATTTATTAGATTACTATATTCAATTGTGTGTGTGGCTCGTATTAATGTTACCAAAGTACAAGTATCAATCCTAGGCATTTGTAGTATTATGAAGGCAGTACATATTCCATTTAATAGCAATATAAATCAATCAAGATTCCATCTAATAGTAGCAATCTTATGCATCTAATAGCAGCAATCCTAGGCATTTACTTACAAGACTTAAAGGCGTGCGGAGACAGCCCTGTCTTTGCCCTTTTGTACTTGAACTAATCCACTTTAAATTCACCTTCACCTACATGAACAACAACATCAACAATAACTTCAATAAAGACACATAAACTCTTCAATAACAACTTTCCTATACAAGACATATACTGCTCGACTTAACTCATTTTAAAGTTTCATATCCATTTATGAATACCAATGGTTTAGACATAGAGAAAGACATAAACTGCTCGATTTAACGCACTCGTTTTAGTCAATTCAAAAGCAATTTCAAAACTTATCTGTATTTTTGTTGTGAATGATTTCTCTTCACTGTGCTACCACTGGATTCTGATTAAGGAACATAATAAAAAAACGAATTCAGATCCTAATTAAAAATCAGAAACGGATTCAGTTCCTAATTCAAAAACAGAAACCGATTTAAAAATCAGAAACAATATCAAAATCAAAAACGAATTCGAAAACAATAACAAAAACGATTTCCAAAACCAATTTGAATTCAAAATCAAATACAAACAACCAATTCGAAATCAAAATCAGAAACCCCCAAATTAGAAATTAGGGTTTCAATCACTTCCTCTGTCACCCCAATTTTCATACCCTAATCAACTCCTAAACTATCAAAAAACACGAAGAAACGAACGGATTAACGTTGAAATAACCTTACCAGATAAAACCCCCAATTCGAAAATTAGGGTTTCGAATGAGATCTTCGAAATCTCCGTTACGAACCCGATATCTCCTCGTCTTTGGCACTACAAATCTCCACTCCGAAAACCCTCTGTCTTTAGTCTTCTCCGACGCCTCAATCACATCGCCGGCGAGATTTCGCTCCATGGGCGAAAAATCGGCATCGCTCTCATTTTTTTTTTCTCTCGTTTTTTTTTTCTTTCGCTCGCACAAAATGGAAAAGCAAATGACAAATGAACCTGCATTTTGTTTAATTTTTACTTCCGATACAGTTTCTAAAAATTCTAAAACTAGAGACGTTTGACTCATTTTTTATCAATTCTCATTTTTTTTTTTTTGGTTCTAAAAACTCTATTAAAACTCTATTACATTTACATGAATTTACATTTATTTGCCCTACTCGTTCAGTTCCAGAAACTAATTTTGATCGATTTACATTAACAATTTTAGCTTATATCAGTCATCTTATGTTAATAATCGGCTTTAGTATAGATTTAGCCCATAAGCCCACTAAGTATTTTATAGGCCCATATTTTATATGTATCTACACGCACCGAGTCTCCGACGAATCTTAACCTTCGTAATTCTTACCGTCTTATTGACGCTCTTTTGTTGGTCTCTGAGAGAGAAGAGAAACGATCATCATGAAACTCTCTTTCTCTCTCCCTTCTAAGTCGAAATCCAGAGTCACATCGATCGCCGACGGGAACAAACCCGTCGATGACGGCGATAGTAAAGAATTCGTCACCGAATTCGATCCTTCGAAAACCCTAACCAATTCCATCCCCAAATACGTCATTCCTCCGATTGAGAATACATGGAGACCTCACAAGAAGATGAAGAATCTCGATCTCCCTCTTCAATCCGGTAATACCGGTTCCGGTCTCGAATTCGAACCAGAGGTTCCTTCAGGCGATTCTCAGGGATCCAATAACATCACATACGGTTTAAATGTGCGTCAGAAGGTCAAGGACGCCCCTGCTGCTATGAGCTTTGAAAGTGATGCGACGGAAGAAGATCGGAATTTAGTTCCGATAGAGCAGCTTATGCTACAAAGTTTGAAGAAAGATCTGGAGTCACTTGCTGATGATCCGACATTTGAGGATTTCGAGAGCGTTCCTGTTGAGGGTTTTGGAGCTGCTTTAATGGCTGGATATGGATGGAAACCGGGGAAAGGAATAGGTAAGAATGCTAAAGAGGATGTTAAAATTAAGGAATACAAAAAATGGACTGCTAAAGAAGGATTAGGTTTCGATACGGATAGATCTAAGGTTGTGGATACGAAAGCTAAAGTGAAAGAAAGTGTGAAGAATAGGCCAGGAGATATAAATGGTGGAGATTTGTTTTTCGTTGGGAAAGAAGTGAGGATTATTGCTGGCAGAGATATAGGATTAAAAGGTAACATTGTGGAGAAACTTGGGAAAGATTTGTTTGTTTTGAAGCTCTCTGGAAGTGAAGGGGAAGTGAAAGTAAGTGTGAATGATGTAGCAGATTTGGGTTCTCAAGAAGAAGAAAAGTGTTTGAAGAAGCTGAAAGATTTAGAGTTAAATGGCAAGGAGAAAGATAAGAAGTCGAGTAAACGTAGTAGTTTAGGAAGAGAGAAAGAGAGTGGAAGTGAAGTTAGAGGTCAAACAAGAGAAAGGAGAGTGAAGCCATCATGGCTCAGGAGTCATATAAAGGTGAGAATAGTAAGCAAGGATTTAAAAGGTGGGAGATTGTATCTTAAGAAAGGAAAAGTTGTTGATGTCGTTGGACCAACGACCTGTGATATTACAATGGACGAGACACAAGAGTTGGTTCAAGGGGTTGATCAGGAGTTGCTAGAGACGGCTTTGCCTAGGCGAGGAGGGGCGGTTTTGGTTCTATCCGGGAAACATAAAGGTGTCTATGGGAACCTTGTGGAGAAAGATTTGGATAAGGAAACTGGTGTGGTTCGTGATATAGACAACCACAAAATGTTGGATGTTAAACTCGAACAAGTTGCTGAGTACATGGGTGATTTGGATGATCTTGAATATTGATCCTAACTTTCAGGTATTGCCTCAACACAATGAGCTTGATTAATTTCTTTTAAAAAATCCAAGTTCGAGTGAGCTTTAGATAAGTTGGTAATTTGCTATTTGTGATTTTCACATATACTACTATGCATTTGTGAACTTGAATCAAATAATGCTAACAATTTTACGTATATGACACTATGACAGATCAAGAGCAGCTTTGCGGATTTACATGGAATTGGTGAAAGGAGTCTTCTGTTGAATTTACCTTAAATGCTGATTCTGTAGGCGCTTCTTACGGTACCATTTTATATGAGCACAAGCGTTTGCATCTGTAATTTCTGGTTCTAATCAAAAGCATATATGGATTTTTACACAAGAAGATGAAACGCAGTTTATGCTATATAATCAAGACTTATATTTTTCTTCGTACCTTTTATTTTATGCTATAATCACTGACCTTGTACTGTCTATTTCTTTTTTTTCTTGGTACCTTTTATTCTTACACAAACTCGAAGATTAGAGGCTTAGTCTAATGCACATTCTAATAGAAGGTGCACACTCGTCAAATGCCATTTGCATCAAGAGTAAAATGCACTTCTTTATGCATATAGAGAGGGGCTTGCATAACATAATCTGTAACTGTAAGACATCATATACTGCAACAAGAACAATTTAACCAAGTCTGGTGAAGCATGGATTCAAAGAAACTAACACATAAAGCTTCTTTTTGTTCTCGATTAGTTCACGTATTCAGATCGAAGTATTATGACAGATACATGAAATGTGATAGTGTTCGCATAACTTTGGCCTAAGCTAGACCTCTCCACAACCACATTTAGCAGGGTAAGAAATTCCCTGCAACAAGTGGGATGTGGCCATGATCACATTCTGTAGTAATCAAATTAAGCCTCATAAACCAATGTCACCTTTAGTTTCTCGGCCTGAGTCTGCAACGAGTGAAGATATTCTGCTTCTCCAGACTCATCTGATAAGAGAGCTGTGTATTCCTCTTCTAGAACCTTGATATCCACTGACATTAACTCTGGCTGCATTGTTCACGATTTTGAAAAAGCATTTTAAAGCACCATGAGAAGGAAAAAATCATACATGATTGATAATAGAAATAGTCCGCCTGGATTTTAGCTTGCTGCACTCATACAAAATCGCAATGCTACAAAGGGTTCCAGAGAATGATTACCTTAAACTCATTAATCCTGTGCTTCACATTCTCAATTGACAGCTTGATCTGAAATGAAACTATATCATTCAGAAAAGGACTCAAAGAGACAAATCGTGTACTCAACAAAAAAAAATTCTAACTTAAGGTGTTACTGGAGGGGGAATAAGTAACTAAAGTTTATCTCGGAAAAGCATGTATCTCAAACCAAAACCACCAGTGGTAAAAAGTTGATCTGAAGTAAATAACCTTTGAGTTTTCCTTTATAAGGTTGGATCTCATCTGTTTTACTTGATCAAGCTTTGCTTTAGCAGAATCTGATAGTTCCATCAGGTTTTTCCTTGTTTCTTCTTTCTACAATATCAAGGACAGACAAGAAAGGGGCAAGAAATCTCAACTTCAGTTAATATTGGAAATCTCTGTAATGAAATAAAAAAATCAAAATTGTAAAATAAAAATTAACTGGTAAGCCATATTAGTATAAAATGGATGAAGTATTAGCGTGCATTTAGGATAAAGCTATGCAAAACACCATTTTTACTTATAAAGAGAACCATACACGGACTCATAGGCGAACCAACCTGTCCTTGTTGACCATTTTCAGTGTTCATGCGGGAAATAAACCAGCCCTGACCAAAATAGGACAACAGAAAGATAAATGTATTGGTAAAACATTGAATAAGATCGAATAAAAAAATAATGTAAATAGCATACCTTTTGCTCCTTTAGTTTGCTTTTAGCTTCGTTGGCCGTTTTTACATAGTCAGAACTGCAAATAGAGACAATGAAATTGACACTCAATCAGGTGACTCCAGAATCCCAGTCCAGGTGACAGTCAACCAGTTGTCCTCAGCGTTACCTTTTCGATACAAGTTTTGCAGATATACTGTCTCGTTCTTGAAGAATAAGCTCAAGACTCTAACGCACAGGATAAGAGCACAGAAAATGAACAAACTATGAGACAAATTAGACTATGTATGATTCCATATTTCTGCAAGGCAAATGAGCATCGCATAAGAGGATAAATACTTGTGCAAGATTTGCTGAATCAGACTCCATTGACGAAATTTTTCTCTGTTTTTCGAGTATATGTGAGCATACTTCCCCTTTCTTTCTTGTCTTCTGATCCCTCTCTTCAATGAGTCTCTTCGACTCGGACAATGCTTCAAATTGTGATACAAAAGTAGTATCACAGAATATCATATCAAGAGAGTGCGTATGTGTGGATCCAATCACAGAATATCTCATCATAAAACAGCCAAATCAACATTCAATAATGGTATTCCAGTTTTGATTGCGTGAGGCGAAGACACTAAAAGAAGAGACGGATCAGATGACAGAAGAAATCTAGTGCAGCATACGCACGCATTCTATGGAATGGCAAACAGATTTACTTTCAGTTAGCATAAATTTCTACTGAAGATCACTACAAAGACACCTAAAATCTGCCGTACGATCATAACTATAAGTTCATGCCAACGAAAACCTATGAATGCCAGAAAATTAAGATTGAGAGAGAAACTAACCATGATCTAGATCTTTCTCTAAGGTATTGATTGTGGTAATCTGCATCTGTTCCTCGACGGAGATCTTCGCCGCGTGATCCTCCACATCTAACGTCAATCGAATCCATAAGAAGAAGAAAAACAGAAAAAACCAGGCACACAATCGCCACATAAGACAAAAATGCAAAATCATTAGGGAAGGGAAGATTATACCAGTCATTTGAGAGCGGAGAGTTTTCATATACTGTAGATAATCCTCCATCTCTTCTTCACTCTCCGATTTCAACTCAACCTATCTGTTATCAAAAACGATTCGAGTAGCATATTCAAACTTTCAGAAGATTTCTGAATCAAATCTAAGAGCCCGAAAATCGCTCACCTTCTGGGAAAACACAAGATTCGAAAACGAGCGAGGGAAAAAAAAGCTTCTGAAAAAAACGAAAAATTAACATCTTTATGGAAAAAATAACAGTCGGGTCGACCCGTTTTAGTGATATTGGACTTTAAGAAGCCCAATATAAACTAATTTAAGGCCCAATATAAACTAGCTGTGTTCTCCAACATCAAAGACACCTACCAATCTGCACTCAGAAGTCAAGTAACAAAGGAAAGGGTCACTTAAATCAACAGTTCTTGGTTTCTGCAAAAAACAGAGCATTGGAGAATCTATGAGACTATGACCTTGTGTTCTAGCTATTGTCGATTTGAGGTCGTTGCTTGAATTTTCTGTAACAATAAGCCTCTCTGTAAATTACAATGATTGAGACTATTAACCTGAATTAGTTTAAGTCACATTAAGCCCTTGTTCTAAGTATTAAGAACTGTGGTTTTGGATATAAGATATTTGTTTACTTAAAATGGAGACGTAACCATTCCAAAATTTTCAACCTCTTGTGCCATTACATCAAATATATTACGTGTCTTCATTTGGTTGCAGAACAGTAAAATTAAGAACATGAAGTTGACAACTCGATGATGCTTTTGTACTCAGAGCCAAAGAAGAAGAATTTGTCGATTATGATCGGTGTAACGTTTTCTTGTTCACAAATCATCTCTCGTTGTTTTTCGGCCAGAATCAAAGGGGGAAATTAACTAACAAAAAATTAAAAATCATTAATGCGCCAAATTTAGTATAAGATTATATCTAATTTCCGATACTAATTAGGAATGCAATTAGTTCTTTCACATTTTATTCCTTAGAAAACTAAATAAATGAAGAAAGAAAGAAAACAGACAGTTGCCCTCTACTGAAAGCTAAATGCTTCTTCTGAAACTCTCTCTTTATTCTCTCAAATCTCGACGAAAGGGGTCAGCTTTTTGCGACTTTTGGACATTGTTTACTTTGTTAACTGAGTTTTATCTTGTGATGTCTTACACCAGCTCAAACCCAGAAACTTATAGCTCATCCACCACTACGGACTCTCCGGAGCTTAAACTCTATCAAGCTTTCATCTTCTCTGTACCAATCTGCTTCACATTCATCATTCTTTTCTTGTTCTACTTGATCTACCTCCGTCGAGGCAGCTCCGATTTGTCTTCTCTCGGAATGCGAACTACTTTCCTCCCTGGAAACTCTCTCTCTACGGTAAACTCTAGCTTCATAGACGTTTACTTCTTCTTTGACTCTATTCTGTGATTTTTCCCCTTAAACCTGTAAAGATCTGTGGCTCTTGAATCGTCTATAATAGTTTTGTTTCTCGTTGATGGGTTTTAGTTCTGTAATGATCGACGGGATTTCATAAACATTTACAGGTTGAATTAGGGTTGAGTAAAGAGCTGAGAGAGATGCTCCCCATTGTTGTATTTAAAGAGAGCTTCTCCGTAATGGATTTACAGTGAGTTTCCCTTCTGTAATATAATCATGGATTCACAATATCCTAGTCTTATTGCTGGAAAAAAAAAAAAAAACATTTAAGGGTAGTGAATTAGTGATAGAATGTTCAAATCAGGTAAGGTTACATAAATAATGGATTAGATCAATGCTTTACACTGAGGAAGAAAACAAAGATGACAGGTTGTTCTTTCCTTTCTAATCCGTGAAGTTTCTCTTCCTTAGGTTAGAAATGTGATATATTTTCGGTTTGGATCGAGTTTGAGGTCACATTGTTACTTGAATGGAGGTTGAGATGGTATAGCAGTTGCTTCCATGGTCTTGTAGGTGGTTATGGCTGATATAGTTTCTGGACGATTCAATCTAATTTGGGAAGAGAGAGATCTCAAGTCTTATTTCCTTGTTACTGAGAGCCAAACTGTTATAGTATAACTAGAAATCTAGAATGAAGTAAATTGATTTGGAATTTTGATTCACAGATGTTCAGTGTGTCTTGGGGACTATCAAGCAGATGACAGACTTCAACAGATTCCAGTATGTGGTCACACTTTTCATATGGAATGCATTGATCTTTGGCTCACATCACATACTACTTGCCCTCTTTGCCGTCTCACTCTTATCCCCAGCCAATCCCATGAAAGTGAAGAGAATCCTGTTCAGAGTCTCTCGAGCCCTGATGGAGAAATGTCAAGTCAACAGGAATCTCAGACAGTAAACCACATAAATGATGCGCAGGAGCAGCAATGTGATCGGAATGAGTGTAATCAAAATGGAGAGGGGTTTAAGGAAATGCAAGAGGATAAAAGAGACAGCATTGGGACATCAAATGCTTGTTGTAACTGTAGACTTGGTTAGCTTATTCCTGCAAAGTTTGCTGCTGGCTTGCATTTGTAATTTGTAATTTGTAACATTGTCTTCTTCTTTTTTTTGTCAATTTTGTGGGCCACAAATGTGTCAGCTCACTTACCCAAACTCTCATAAATGATAGGAGTAAATGTTCTCTACTGGACTAACGTCATTTGTTGTAATTTGTAACATTGTGGAGGAGTGGAAAAGAGAGTTTGATAGAAAGCCTCTTCTTATAGAAACTTCTCTCATTATCCTTTGTGTTGACTCGCTCGCAAAACCCAAGAGTATGTTCTACTACAAATCAGCAGATAATTGAATATTCAAAACGAGTTTGGTCTTATCCAATTGACTTAGGGACTTCATAAAAACTGAAGATAACACAGTAAGAAATGAGAAAAGAAAAACCAGAGTCAAAGGTGGGCGAGAGAGATCAAACTCAATCAATGAATTTAGGAGGAGACGTGTAATCAGACGAGCAATCTCAGATTACTTTTTTCCCGGGTTTATGCTTCATCTCTGGCAAAAAACCAAAGCTTGTATTGTCTTATTCTCTCTCTGCTCTACCTGCTTTAATGCTTTCTCTTTCTCTCACATTCGATTTCTTGTCTGGTCCCTTTCAAGATTCCTTTCGTTGTATATGGGCAAAGAAAAGTCCGTGATTGTCCCCAGCTCCTTGTCGCTATCTGAGGGGTTCCCTTTGCACATTCCAAGAACCCTAGACCGGAATATGTCTGTCTGTTCCTCGCTACTCTGATCGAAAATCCCGACATGGGTTCAATTCAAAACAAAGTTCACTACTGTTGTGTCTCGAGAAACAATCAGATTCTCTACGCTTACAACGATGGCGAAGACCAATGTGACGAGTCTCTCGCTGCGTTGTGCTTAGAAAAGACTCCTCCTTTTCACAAGTGGTACTTCGAAACGATAAGTAAGAGGACTTTTGGGTTCTTGATGGAAGATGGCTTCGTTTATTTCGCCATCGTTGACAAGGTTTTCAAGAGTTCTAGCGTTCTTGATTTTCTTGAGCAACTGAGGGATGAATTAAGGAAAGCCAATAAGAAGAATTCGAGAGGAAGTTTCTCCGGGAGTATCAGTTTTAGCAATGTTCAAGATCAGCTTGTTCGAGGACTTATAGCTTCACTTGAGCGTGTTGCTGAGACTGATCTCAATTGTCTTCCACTATCATCACCTTCCATTGATGGTGCTGAACAAAGCGACGCAGCTAATTCCACGAAAGCTCCGCTTCTGGGGAGATTCAACAAGCAAGAGAAGAAGAAAGGGAGAGATCATGTTGTAAACATAATGAAAGGCATTGAGTTAGAAGAACAACAGAAATCGACTGATGCGGAATGTTCTACTGCCTCATCTGCAGCAGCAACGTATGTTCCAAGAAGGGGACGATCTGGTGGTTCTCAGATTATTGAAAGGAAATGGCGAAGGCAAGTACAGGTTGTTCTTGTCATTGATGCTGCTATTTGCTTAACGCTACTTGGTGTTTGGTTGGCTATCTGTCAAGGCATTAAGTGTACACGTTCTTGATCAACAGGCCTCTTCTCTTCTGCAAATACAACTTCCATATTCAAGATTTGCTTTCACTTTCGTATGACCTAGTTGATCTATGATTCTTTCACATGCTTGTCTCTCTTCTGTACTTCTTCTGTTTTAGATAGTGCAGTTTGACATACTCTGCATCGTTGTTGGTTGTGTTTTAGGAAAGGGATTGTGTATGATATGATGATTCTGTTCATATGATATAGTGAACCACAGAACAAGTTGTAGCGTATTTTGTATATAAAGAGATGGTGGCGTTTTCTTTGTTCAAGCTCTGCATTTGTTGATGTCAATGGAAAAGTTTGTGTTTTTGGTCAAAATAGATTTTGAGTAGTGTATTTTCAGAACTTTGTTCTCTCTTGTTCCCAGTTCCTCTTCTGTAATTCGGTCAGAACATACGGAATAGTAATGAATGTTAAGGCTACAGAGTATGAGCATACATGTCCTAATTCATAAGAGAGGATTAGATCATATTAAAGTAAAATATTGCAAATCACATTTTCATTTTCCAACCACCGAGGATGGAGAATGAAAGTTTTGTTTTCTTACATAGAAACAGAATCACACAAGCTTACAAGATAACAACAAATACATAAGAGAGTCTTAAAAGAGTTTTTCTGTTGTCTTAAAGAAACAGAGGACCGATTAAAAGAGAGAGATAAGAAGAACCTCTCACCTGAATCCTAACCATGGTTGGTCAACTGGTTTAGTTGATGTTAAGAGAAGAACCTAAAGGGAACCCAAAATATCTCCCTAGAGGCAAAAACATGCAAATGCAATGACCCCACAACCATCAGTGGGGTTGGTCGAAAATATGATGAACAATCTAAAATCTTGAATCTTAAAAATGATCTTAATCGAAAGTTAGTTTCAAGTGTGGCTATAACTCCTAAGCTCAGCCACCGAGAATATACATGAGTTAACAAACACCATAACTTCCTTTATCCTCAAAGAAAGTTCATGAGGCTGGTTCTGTGCCTTTCTTGATGTCAGAGAATTTATGTTCTAGCTTTCCATGATAAGACATGTCGTAACAGCATGGTCCTAGATCTAATAATCCTAAGACTGCACATTTTAATGGATATAGCGCATAAGTAGTGTGCACACCTTTGCACACACTACTTCAAACACTTCCAGGTGGTGGCAATTCACTTCTTGTGCCTTTCCCGGGAAATCCTTATTTCCTTTCTTTTTGATCAGCCAATCCCTAAGCTTTTAAGTTTTTCTACAAAATTGCTTGCCTTTCTGAGGCACTGTGCAAGACACGGTAACACTTACTTAGCTTGAACGAAACCTTCGTTCAGAAGCACGTGATGCAATGAGAAAAGAATAAAAAGATGAGTAATGCGTATGACTATGGTCCAAATTAAACCCCTATGTGAGACTTAACTGGAACTTGCAAAGATGCCCAAACTCCAAATTATGGGCTCTTTGCCTACTGAGTTAGAAGCAGGAAGGGAAAAGGGCAACCATGGTTAGGCCACAGGTCTTGTGGAAGTTTTGAATCTTGTGGATGAAAGTAGTAAAACAAAGCTTGCCTTAAGGAACTAAATGAACCGGTCTCTAAATAGCATCATGGAATCAGAGGTGAACCATGAGCCTTCGTGTTCAAGCCTGTGGAACTGCAAAGCACACTGCTGAGAACGTTAGTACTACCCCCTAGCTTTCCAGGATGTGTATGAAGGAGAAAAACAGATAGATATACAAACCTGATGGTATGACTGGTGAAGGTGCAAGAGACACCGGTGAACCATTGTGGTGTGGATAGTTTCCTCCGGTAGACGAGGCAAGAGCAGAATAGTGATACATGTGGTTGGGATAGTGGAGAGGGGCATAACCAGTGACGGGTCCATTTCCTTCAGCAAACTGGAGATATGGGTAGTACGCTGCTGCTGCTGCTGCTGCGACACCAGTCATCGGACCACTGCCATAGATTGGATGCTGAGCAGTTGCTCCTCCATAAACATTGTAGTAGCTCTGCTATAAAAAGAAATCCAATAAGTTTGATGAGTTATAAAAAAGAGAGTAGGGAAAGACTCTAATAGTTAAGACAAACACAGTATAAATACCGTGGGGTAATTGTAATCCATTGAGTACGAAGAGAACCTAAGGAAGTTAAATGAGATCAAACATTATCAGTCTCTATTTAGAGTGATGAGTTTGGAAAAGAAGTAAGAGAGTAGAACGTGGAGTTACCCAAAAGGATTAGTGTAAGGAAGTGTGTAGTGCGAGAATGGAAGGGGGGAAGGAAGAGCAGTGGGTGCACCAAAGTGTGTCTTGAAAGGGCTAGTCACCTTCATGCCTCTTCCTCCTACGTGGCCTGCCAAAAACACAACACCATAAGAATGTCCTATCAATCATTTGCTTTCAGAAAAACCAAAACACAACATATTAACCAGATCAAGGCTAAATCTTTAAATAACCCAAGTTTCCATTGCAAATTCATGCGAAATATAAAAAAAAACGCTTTGGTTTAACTAACTTACTAGGGTGTAGTAGAGAATCATAAGGAGAGTGCTCTATAAAAGGGCAAGAAAATAGCTTTTACTCTTACCAGTTGGCTCGAAATACTCAGACAATGAACTAGACGTTTATTTTTCTTCTATGTGTCTAACACAATTTATGAAGTATCTAACTTGCTACATATATGAGATACAGGTAACATACACACTCACACTTGAAACTTAAACCCACAAAAAAAACATACACTTTCAGCTTTTTCTCTTAAATAATGAGAAGATCCGTTGAATTACATACACTCAAGGTATTCTTGTTTATACTCTTGGAGTAGGATGAAGGAAACGTAAATACCGTGAATTGGAGAAGAAGGTTTGGATCTCTGAACACCAAAAGCGGCAAGATTGCAATTAGCTCTTCTCCCATCGATAACAGGAGATGGATCTACGCATGCTTTCTGAGCAGCTTCCGGATCACAAAAAGTAACCTGAAAGAACAAAAAAAAGAAACAGAACACGTGAGCTTGAAGCTAAATCTCCAAACTAAAGAGAAGGGAAGAAAACACATACAAAGCCATAGCCTTTAGATCTGCCACTAGATTTATCAGTGATAACGACAGCTTCAACAATGTCACCAAACTGTTCAAAGTAAGTCCTGAGAGAGAGTTTGTGAGTTTCCCAAGCTAATCCTCCAACGAACACTTTGGTGAATGTAGTGTCTTCCATATCAGAAACAACGCAATTCAATGAACACCCGCGTAAAAAAGTTTCCGGTTTTGGGAACAGAAGCAGAACGGTAGTTGGGAGAGCAGAGAGAGAGAGAGAGAGAGAGAGAGAGAGAGAGAAGAGAGGGAAGAGGATTCAAGGAAAAGTCAAGAAACAAAAAAAAAAACAAGAAAAGAAATAAAAAGAAAAGGATTTGGGGACACACTCATTCAATTATTTTATCTTAACTTTTTACAAACATCGATGACATTTTATTGTACGGTCACTGTGCATGTACTCTTTTTCTGGTTTAGTTGCATCCACTCTGTAATTAAAATTTACATTCATATTTTCAGCTACTTTTTAAAATTTGGTATTAATAAAAATAAAATTCGAATTTTATATTTTGTTCTCTTTATATTAGGAAATCAGAGATGAAATGCAAAAACGGAAAATATTATATTGCTTTAATTTTCTTTTCTTTGTTTTTTTTTTTATTTTTGTTGTTCTAATGTATATACCCCTACTAGTTTACTAGTAAACAATTTAGGTTTTACGTTTTTATTAAAAATGTTTTAACTTTTAATCTTCATGTTTTATCTATCTATTATATTAAAACATAATATATAAACTTTTTTTTAACAATCTAACCATTTTATAAATTAATAACAATCTTAAAAATATTTTCAAACTATATCAATCCTAAAAATATTTTATTTAATTAGATATTAGTCCATATTATCATATAAAATTTTAAACTAAAACATAAATAATATATAAGACTATATATATGTTATCAATTTTTATAGCTGTAGCTATAAATAGTATTTATTGTTGTTAATTTCAATATATATTATAAGTATTATACACAATTTTGTGGAAAAATTTCTTCAAATATTTGGGGGTGAGAGAAATCCATATCTAATGTCTGGTATAACAAAAAAAAAAACAAATTTGATGATTAATACAAATGAAACAAATTCTCTCGTTCACACTGATTTTTATTTTGTATTTTCTCAGTATAATCACATTCATTCGTGTCTTAATAAAAATGAATACATGTAAATCGGTAGGATTTTGATTCATGAATTCACCATAAAATTAATTTACATGGGAATTATCAATCAAAATTTTATCGATATACATGTTTTTTTTTTTGTCAACCTTACAAGTATTTATCAACCAAACCTCGTAAAAAATGATAATTCCTAAAATAGAATAAAGCTCCCATCGATTTATTATAAGTTTGTAACTACTATGCGTCTTTTTTTTTCACTGGATTTATATTAAACAAACGTTTTAGCCAAATACAATTTGAAAGCAAACCTAAGGCGGCGGATATAAAGACATCCCCGCGAGCTAAGACGACTACAAAATCTGTTATCGAAACCAGATTTGCACCGCGAGCTAAGGCGATTACAAAATCTGTTATCGAAACCAGATTTGCACCGCAAACTAAGGGAACTGCATAAACTGTTATCGAAACCAGCTATACACCGCAAGCTAAGACCCACATCGGGCAAGCCAAAAACAACACCAACTAAAAAAACAAAGCCAAAGCCACAATAAGGAACTAGGGACTAACTAGAAAGAAAATGCTCTGAAGACGCTGGTAATGGAGGCTGAAAGAACAAACCACGATGCCGCTTATTGAGGGATTTCGAACGACTATGGCTGAGATACTCATTCGACTTACACTGAGCACGAAGAGCCACAAGCAACGAGTCGAAACAAATAGTCCCGGAAACTCGGAAGACGAACCTTTTAGCAACCTACTTTCCAGTGCATAATAGAACATCGACGACCACTGCAACTTCTACACGAAGACGGGAGATGGACATCCACGAGGGAAGAGTTACTAAACTGCACGACGGAGAAAAACCTCACTCCAAGCTAGAAACATCCTCAGTCTAAGAAAGTCAACCACTTGCAACAAAATCTAATAACTCTGGAAACCCGTAGAGGTAAAAGAAGACCATCACCAGGTCAAAGATCCTAGTCAGGCAGAGGCACACCAATCCGACACAAACCAATACACAACTAACCGACAAACACCCGAATTAACTGGCAAAACAAACACACTGTCACAAGAGCAGCAGAAACTAAGCCAAACACCCAATAGTACTTAACCAGGTGAAGCAACAGAAACTACCGACCCACACTAAAGCCACAAACAAACCGCTGTACAACAAGAGTTGGATCTAAGACTGAAGGCTTCACTAAGACAGCAACTCGATAACCCCGCACACTGTCATTCTCAAGACTCCTCCACTCGTTAGAACGAAGAAAATTTGAAGGATGATGTGAAGAGAAAGAGCACAAGCACTCCAAACCACACATGAAAGTTCTGGGAGATGATGAAGTGACGCAGAAGGGCACGGAAGCAGACCCAAACGAATCAGGAACTGGCGAAGAGAGCACCACCGCGTCGGAGCCACCTCAAGACCCAAGTCTAGAACCAAGCTTCAAAATCCAATAAAACTTCAAAAAAACAAAGCAGAAACAAAGAGAAGAAACAAGAGGAGGAGGAGGAGGTCCGGCCGGTGACACCACTGCCGCAGCAGCCGGCGACAGCCGGAAAAGACAGAGGCGGCTAGCTTTCTAGATCTAGGGTTAAGTGTTTTTTTAGAGAGAGACTTTATGCGTCCTTTTAAACACAACATTAGCTACGGGCAATTAGGCCTGAGCAAAAAATCCATAACCGATTACCAATCCGAAACCGACCCGAAAAATACCCAACCGAATTTGGACCGAAGTTTTTTTAAAATCCAAAGGGGTTACAATCTGGCGGTTTTTATACTCGAAACCCAATTGGGTTAACCCGAAACCCAAATGGGTACGCGAAAAACCCGAACTCAAGCTTAAATATTCAATTTTTTTAGTGTTTTTAAAACTTTGATACAATTTTTAATGTTCAATATTTAAATTTAAGATATTTAATTTATTTTAAATATTTTATTCTCAATTTTATGTTTAGTTTTTATAATTTATTAAAGAAAATAGTTTAAATTTTCACATTTATTAGTATTTTGAGTGTTTTTTAATATTTTTTTTGTTGAAAATACCCGAACCCAACCCGAAAACCCGAAACACTACTGGCCCCGAACAAAACCGAAATTTGTTAAAAACCCATTTGGGTCCAACTTTCATGCTTAAAACCCGCCCGAACCCGAAAAAAAAACCCAACCCAACACAAAACTGAATTTTTTTTTACCCGATTGAGCAACAATTTCTTGGTTATTTTACCTTTAACCCGAATGGGTTAACTCATAACCCGAATGGTCGCCCGAACGCTTAACCCTACTGGCAATAGTCAAAAAGTGGATTCTACAAAATATTTTTGAATTATTTTTGGAAATTTAAGATTGCATAATTGAATTAAAATTACACAATATTAATGTTTCAATAAAAATAAAGAAGACGATTTGGATAATCGTCATTGTATACTAACAAAAAATAAAATTTCAACTTTACCTTTTATATTCGATTTTTTTTAGTTCATACAGTTCTGAGTTCTCCTATATATGTTCATAAAATCTCCATTATAGCTATACACAGCTAAAAATTTCATAAAATCTTCAATAAAAATTAATACAAAGATCCTAACAATATTTCAATATCTCATATTAATTAAATTTTTAAAGTAATATTATTCTGATAACCAGTTTGCGTCTAGAATTCTCCTATTGAACACAATATTAGCTTCGGCCAATAGTCAAAAAGTGAATTCTGCAAAACATTATTATTATTACAACTTTAAAATTGTATAATTGAATTGAAAAAAAAGGGTAAAGAGAGAGAGCTGTCTCCGCACGCCTTTAGACCAAAAATAAAAAAACAGCCTAAAACATTCCTTCCCCCACGTGGCCCCACACAACATCATCATTCATTCACAGCCTAGCAATGTTTTTTTACAGCTCATTATGGGACCCACAACTATCAGATCTCAATCTATCAATTTGGGCTTTTTAAGGCCCATTAATTATACTCTAGGCCTGGTTTGATCGTCTCAACTTATTTATTCACACACACACATATATTTTTGTAACTTTGTCTTTGAGAGCTTGTATAGCCCGGTTAAGGCCCATTGTCGTGGCTTATTTAGGACCCGGTTAACCTAGACCAGACTTCTTTTCTTTGAGGGCCCGGTTAATTGCATCTTGGCCTCCATAAAACCATATGGTCCCTTGAAAAAAAGGAAGTAATGAGAAGCTTCTTATCATATGGTTCTACGATCAAGCTAAAGTAGGGAAAATGGCTTAGTGTCTCAAGCTTCCTATGGGTTCAAAGATTTCATAACATATTCAATGTGTCAGAGTTGAAACAAGCTCTTGGAAACTCTATTACTCCTATGGATAATATTCCACCGCAACTCTCATAAGATCGAGTCTTCGAGGCAGAGTCTGAAGCTGTGCTAAACACACATATATACAATTGTATCTCAAAGAATATATGAGCTCTTAATTACATGGAAAATACTGACATATTACGAGTGTTCGTAGGAGTGGAAAAGCTCAATTCAATGTCAGTTTCCTCGCTTTAGGACAATATTAATTTTAAAGAGGGGAAATATGAGGCTCATCATCCATTTATTATCTACCACTTCGCATACAATAGGAAGAACAAGGTCCAACTCTCATAATGTTCTAAAAGCACTAAAATATTGGGTGGATATAATTCCCGTCCCCACCCATAAGATGAAAATGGAATGGAAATTTCCGATTGATTGAAACAACACGAATATTTTATATATATATATATAAATGTTCATTTATTTTTATTCAATATAGATATAAAGATACTTACAAATGTTTAATTTTTTTTCTTAATTTTCTAACCATTATTATATGTTAATTTCACATTTAAATGTTAATATTATTAACTAATTACTAATATTTTTTATGTTTCTTCTATAAATTCATTAAATAATTATTATTATGATATTTGAACAGTACTATAAGAGATAAAAATAGAAAATTATTTGCTTAAATTTAGATTTAATATTAGAATATGATTTATTGTAAGTTAATACATTTACATAGTTTAAAAATTTATCGCCATATAATTATAATTTTGTCTTACATTTTGGAAACAACATATCTACAAAAAATTATTTTGGGGTTGACTTTTTTCCGGGATTTTTTATTTTTCGTCCGGATCTATTATATCCTGTATTTCAAATGAGACAAAATTAGACAAGTTTTTTATTCTACAAATTTACTTCGCGTACTCATTCCCAAAAAGTCTCGTCCCGAATTCCCGTTAAAATTTGTAGTTAACTATGGTAAGTTTGTAAACACCTATGCTAATATTGTAACCAGGGGTAAAATGTTAGGAGGGTTTACGCTATAACAATAAGGATTGTGAGTTGATAAAGGACATCTAGTAATAAGTGATTGGTGTGCAGAGGACAGAGACTCCCAAATACTTATCTCTTGTCTCTGGACTCTGATCTTGGTAATTGTATTTATTATCTAATAATATAGTACTTATTCAGTATAAAGAGAGTGTGCAAAAGTTCTAACCTGATTTGAGTATCAACAACAAACTAAATCAGTCACACTATGATGGCCTATGAAAAAAAAAAGCAAAAACCAAACCGAAATAAGAGTTTTATGAGTTTTTCTTTTGTTTGGTAATGTCTGCTAGATGCAGATAGTTAGTTGGGACATGCACACTGCATGACAAAAGACAGACAGATTAAGAGAGTGAGAGAAAGAAGCAAGAAAATCAACGCCATTGTCATTCTACAACTACATTCTTGTTCTTAGTTTATATAAATAACATCTCCTGAACTTTCAGAACTTGTTTCTTAATTTGATAGCTCTCATATCCCAGCAATTCAGTCCCTTAGGTGCCTTACATGTGCTTATAGAGGTATGTTCATCGATTGCAAGACTCGAATTTTGTTAAGATTATCAATTTTATGCAAAACTGAGTGACCTTCGAGTTTTCTTGATGTATATATAGCTCTCGCCATAATGTTCTTTCCTCAGAAAAATCTCCTGCAGATGGCATGTTCATGTTAATATACAATAGAGTTGTACAAGTATGTAACTATGAAATGTAGAGATGGTTCAAGTTTAAGCTTTCTAGCATCCTCATGAGCATATATACATATATTATGGCAATGGCATGTAAACTGTAAAGTATATTGAATATGAATCATCCTCCTGATCTCTCAAATACATGATGTTTTGTAGATTTAGCAGAAAGAGGCACATAAGAGATGA
The DNA here is from genome assembly GCA_900406315.1 of Biscutella laevigata subsp. laevigata. Taxonomy (NCBI): domain Eukaryota; kingdom Viridiplantae; phylum Streptophyta; class Magnoliopsida; order Brassicales; family Brassicaceae; genus Biscutella; species Biscutella laevigata. The sequence goes on from OVAU01000404.1 coordinate 19,223, forward strand.
GGGCCAAAACTGCTTCAGGGAAAGCCATTATTGTGCTGTGCCTTGCTAGCTTTCTTGCAGGCTCACTTTTCATGAGTCGAACTTTGAGTCGTTCTTACATGCCTGAAGGAGAAGAAGAAGAAGATCACCATCTCGTGAAACACGTGTCCAAACAATTAGAGATTCAAAAGGATTGCGATGAACATAAACGAGTAAGAACCCTTCTCTACGTATACTACCTGCTCATATATATGCTCACTAACCACAAGTGTTTCCCTTTGTTGATCAGAAATTGATAGAGAGCAAATCCCGAGACATAATAGGGGAAGTATCAAAAACCCACCAAGCAGTGAAGTAATATTAAAGTCTTTAGTCTTTCTTGCTTTTTCTTTACATAATTGAGACAGAGGATGTAAGAACTAAGTGTTTATGAAAATGTATAGAGCATTGGAGAGAACAATGTCAACACTGGAGATGGAGTTAGCAGCAGCACATAGCAGCAAGAGAAGCAGTGAGTTCTGGAGTGAAGGGAGTGCGAGAAACCAGAGTTTGGAGAGAGTGTTTGCAGTGATAGGCATTAACACAGCTTTCAGCAGCAGGAAAAGACGTGACTCGGTGAGGCAGACATGGATGCCAACAGGCGAGAAGCTGAAGAAACTAGAGAAAGAGAAAGGGATTGTTGTAAGGTTGTGAAGTAAGCCATGAAGAAAGACATACTCAGTTCACAAAGTAAAATTAAAAGTGTGGTATTTAATTGTTGTTGTTGTTAGGTTTGTGATAGGACACAGTGCAACACCAGGAGGAGTATTAGACAAAGCTATAGCTGAGGAAGACTCTGAGCATAAAGATTTCTTGAGGCTGAAACACATTGAAGGATATCACCAACTCTCGACCAAAACAAGGCTGTATTTCTCAACAGCAGCAGCAAAGTGGGATGCAGAGTTCTATGTAAAAGTAGACGATGATGTTCATGTGAATATAGGGATGCTTGTTACAACACTTGCAAGATATCAAGCAAGACCAAGAGTTTACATTGGATGCATGAAATCTGGTCCTGTTCTTTCACAAAAGTAAGTAAAACTGTAATTATACTATTTGCTTAATTTATAATAACAAAACTTTAAAATTCTTCTGGAAAAACTTAGGGGAGTGAAGTATCACGAGCCAGAGTTTTGGAAATTTGGAGAAGAAGGGAACAAGTACTTTAGGCATGCAACCGGGCAGATTTATGCAATCTCCAAAGACTTAGCTGCGTATATCTCCACTAACCAGTGAGTAATTTATAATCTAGATTTCGGTTTAGTTTCGGTTTGAAATAATTTCTGTGGCGTAGGGGAATATTGCACCGGTACGCGAACGAGGATGTGTCATTAGGAGCATGGATGTTAGGTTTAGAGGTTGAACATGTGGACGAGAGGTCTATGTGTTGTGGGACACCACCGGAATGTCAATGGAAAGCTCAAGTAGGGAATGTTTGTGCGGCGTCGTTTGATTGGTCATGCAGCGGAATTTGTAAGTCCGTTGATCGGATGTTACGTGTGCACCGAGCTTGTGCTGAAGGAGACACTCCTCTCTCTAATTTTCGCTTCTTGAACTGATTTTTTTTTTCTTTGCTTTTTAGTTCCTAGTGTTTGTTGAAGGAATAAGAAAAGGGCTATAGACTCTAATAACAAAAAAATGATTTTGTGATCTGAATCTGAACATTGTTTTGGCATGGAAAGAATTGTTACGAGATGTTTTTTTATTTCTTCTGGTTGCTAAGTTATGGTTTTTTGGTTAAATCATGTATTTGAAAGGAGAGTAATACTTAGCATGAACAACGCACCAATTGTGCGGTTCTTAGCTCAGTTTTTTAGGAAAAATATTATTAAAAAATTGAATATGAGTTTCTTGTATAAAGAAACGATCCTTCCTCGAGAATTTGGAAGAAACGATCCTTCAAGTAGAACGTGAGAGGCATTTTTTTTTTCAACTCTCTATAATAATTCTTTTTAAAAATTGATCCCGC
>OVAU01000405.1:0-21208 GCA_900406315.1 Biscutella laevigata subsp. laevigata
TTTCCCTCTTCTACTAATCAATAGTAGAGGGGTGACAAAAACTGTGTTTGTTAAGCAGCTGGTTCTAGAGGTCATTCCAAGGAGATAGAGGAACTCAAAGCCCAAGTAGCTCAACTATTGAAGATGGATCAACGCCCAGTTGTAGGGAATTTTGTTGGGGATCAAGGGGACATGCAACATCATCAATTCGATAGTGAAAACTTCGAAGTTGAAGTGGATTACATGGGGAACTACCAGAACAGAGGGTATAACAACTACAGGGAACAACCCAAACCTCTCTTACAGGAGTACCAATGTTGAGAACCCTGAGGATTAGTTCTACCCTCCTCAGAACAACCAACAAGGCAATAACTCGAATCAGTTTGGTGCAAAATCGTTTGGTGGTAGTGCATGAAATTCTAGACATAGGAATCAGCAGAGGTAACAAGGGTAGCAAGGTTTCAATGGAGGATATCAACCCAAGCAAAACCCCAACAACCAAGGAGCTTACCAACAACACGGAGCTTATAATAACTATGAGGGAAATCAACAAAATTTTCAACAACAGCAAGCTCCAACACCTCTTGCACCCCCAGCACCTGCAGCACCTTCTGGGAAATTCGAGGAACTCAAGGAGAGGATGCAACAGATGGCTGCGACTCAAGCTCAAACCTCCACAACAGTCACGAATCTTGCTAACCATGTGACCTCCACCACTGCAAAGCTGAAATCTCATATGAATACTTTGGATACTCAAGTAGCCCAGCCCGCCTCTGCCATCAAACCTCCACCAAGAGTTCTCCAGAACAGTTGCATTCATTTATAACGCAAGGAAAGCGGCTGAAGCACCTTGTGACCTCGAGTTCGATCGAACCTACCTAGAGTTTGGTCGGACACCACAAGCGGATGTGCCAGTTCGATCAGACCTTGATCAACACGGTCGAATTTTAACTTTTGTAGCCCAAAATTGAATTTCTCGGGAAATTCGACAGCATCGTTCGATCGAACCTCTGAAGAGTTCGACCTAACTCAGAACGCGGAACCGCAAAGTTCGACCGAACACACGTGGTTCGACCAGACCCAATATCTGAGAATGCATAGTTCGACCGAACAACTGAGGTTCGACCAGACCCAAAATCTGGGAATGCAGAGTTCGACCAAACCCCCTGAGTTCGACTGAACCTAGATTACGAAACCGTAGAGTATGATCGAACACCTAGAGTTCGATCAGACCTCCCCTGATCACCAGATTGATCGCATGGCGATCGACCAACCTGAATTTCAGACTGGTCAGGTGTTCGAACGAACCTTAGAGGCGTTCGATCGAACCAGACCTGACGAATTAAGGAAATCAGACCCGAGCATCACCTACCTCTTCCAGCCCACAAGCAACTTCAGAAGATCAAGGAGAATATTCTTGAAGAAATTGAAGCCGAGAGAACCCCATATGATCAGGAACACTCTGATTTATCTCATAACTCTTATATTTATATCCCTTCGCAAGAATCTCAAGTCAAGGAGGAATCGAAGCTAACCAAACCCAGCAAGAAAAATAAGTAGAAAACTCTGGCCAAGGAGTAAAGATTCTCTCTCATGAAGTATACTTTAAGGAACTCCTTGATGGAAAGATGACAATCGAAGAAGTGAAAGCCATAATGGGCCATAATGGTCGAGGAAGAGTGTGCCGCAAATCCAATGAGGGAGCTACCCAAGCGAACTGGCCCATGGAGATTTGTAATCTCCTGCGAACTCAATGGGTACATCATGCAAAATTCCCTTTATGATTAAGGCTCATGTTCAAATATCATGTCTAGGCAGGTGGCAAACAGACTAGGAGTAAGAACATTGAAGCCATGTGAGTTAGTTTCCAGTTCGCAAACTCATCTCGAGCCAAACCTCACAACATATGAGAGAATGCACCAGTCATACTTGGGGATGCTTGATCCCTACAAAATTCTATGTCTTGGATATGGAGCGTCAACCGAGTAATGCATTCCTCCTTGGACGACCTTTCCTGGCAAGTGTGGGTGCTGGTTTTGACTTACCAAGGAACAGAATCGTGTTCACTTACATGTACAGAAACGTTTTCTTCACACTCATACCAGACAAGGAACCCGGTAATGCTTTGTAATATATTGATATTGTGGAAGAATCAAGCAAGAATATTTCAGGTGAGACAGAACCGGTTCGAAAGAAGAAAACTAGAAGGGGAAAGAAGAAGAGAAAGGTTTGTACTAATAGGGAGGAACAAGTTGAGCTCGAAGCCATCTCAGTAAAAAGACACCCATCATATCACTGAAGCTGAGACAACAAAGAACCCCTCTGAAAGCATAGGCAAAAGCGATACCAAGATAGTTCTGGATGGGGACATTAACGAGCCTGAACCTTAAGCTGAAAAGAAGAAGAGGAAAGCTAGGAGGGGAAAGAAAAAGAAAAAGGAGACAATTCTTGTTCAGATTAAAGAGGCTTTAGGTGTAAAGACTAACTTTGAAAAAGAAGTTACTGAAGACTCTGTGGGCATTAAGGAAATTGACGGGTCAGCTGATGCAAACAAACTCCCACCCACCCCTGCTGCAACAAATAAGAAACGTCAACGAAGAAAGAAAGCAAAGAGCACCATCCTCAGGGAATCCAATGAAGCTATTACTAGAGGTCATGTTGTTAAATTAACTCCTTACAGGTGCGATGGGGAAATTATTGAGTACAAGGTGTTTCACAAGCAAAGCAAAACCATTCCACAAGGTTATCAGCATGCTGACACTATAATGGAAGGAGAAAGGGGAAGAAGGTCTTCTCACCCTAATGAATCGGATCATCTCTTTTTGACTGTCTAACCTTGTACATCATGATACCTCCACATCATCTGAGCCCGATCCACCAGCAGAACAAGAAGTTAAGGTCACCTTACCTCCTTCAGCCACTTCATGATTGGCGAGAACCTGTCAGGCTCGCGACGTTAAACAAGCCCTCCTGGGAGGCACCCCACAGGTAGTTTACTCATATATGGGTTAAGATCTGTTTGTTTTCACATGTTTTTGTGTTTGTGATGAGTTTCAGGACTACTTTTGGGAAAGTTTTTCCAATTACGAGCCCAACATTCGTTCGATCGAACCTCTTTGAGTTCGATCGAACATCGTTTTGTTCGATCAAACATCGTTGGGTTCGATCGTGGTTCTATCGAACATCGCTGGGTTCGATCGAACACCAAATCCGGGAACACCGAGTTCGATCAGACCTTTCAGGTTCGATCGAACCCCTTCCCAGATCACCCGGAAGCTATTGCTCGTCGCCGCATAACTACACCTCTATCGGAAACACGATATCCTTTTAAAATTTGGTTTTTGCTAATAATATTGCTGACAATTCGTGCTTTCATGTTCTTTTTTACACTAGGACAGTGCGAAGTAAGTCCGTTGGAGTGTGCCTCAGCCCATGCTATTTGTGTGAATTCCTGATTTAGCACTGACCAACTCTTGCATGACTTTGGAATTATGACACTTTGTTATGATTACTAACCCCATTGTGAAGGTCTACTGCCTAGTATCACAACAACTTCTTGTTGTTCAGTATAAGAAAACTGAGGAACTGCATGACCAAACTCCCTCCCAGAAAACCAAAGCTTGGTTGAGCGTGTTGGATCTGAGGCTGACTTTTTATCATAACCTAACATGACTTTTAAATTTTCTTGTCAAGAGTTTTATATCAGGAAAGAGAAGTAGATTACGCTCAGGATTTGTTCTACCTTTTCCCACTCTTTCTGATCCTGAGTAGCCGAACTCACCTTTAGTTTGGTAACATTCCGTGAACTAAAACCTCTTTTCTAGCTCCAGATGTCTATCTTTTTCATGTTATTAGGAGTTCATTCATGTGTAAAACTTATGGAGAAATTTTGAGTTAACTTGGTTCTACAACTACTTAGTTAATTGCAATCTTAGGTGGTTAGACAATGATCATGATCTGATTGCAATATTTGTGTGTTTTTCCTCTTGGCAATAGGAAGTATAGAATTAGGTGGATTTATAGACTCGTTACCGGGTATTTTGAACTCGAAAATTGAATATTGAGATGTGTCTGATGTTATTTCAAATCGTTTGAAAACCATGCACTCAAGATTAAGAAGCGTTCGATTGAACAAGAAAATGGTTTGATCAAACCCATGAGTCGAGCTTACATAGTTCGATCGAACTCATCTAGTTCAATCGAACACATGTAGCAGAACTGCTCAGTTCAATCAGACCTAAAAAGTTTTGATCGAACCCACCCCTCACAAAAAAATGAAAAGGAAAAAGAAAAGGGAAGGAGAAAAAGAAAACGAAAAGGGAAAAACAAAAAGAAAATAAATGAAAGAAGAAATACTTTTGTTTTGTTATCAATAGAAAATTCTTGTTTCAATTCAGTTAGGTACATGATTCATGCTGCTAGGTAGTGTGTTAGGTCAAGATCCTCACTTACTCGCTCTCTCTCTCATGATTTTGCATAATGATATGACCCTTTGACAATCTTTTCATTGAGCACCCCCAAACACTCAAACCTCACCATTACACAACCTCCTTACATTATAATCGAACCCTCTTTCCCTGATTGAAATAACTCTATGATAAGAAACTCACGTTCTCATTAATGAATGTAGTGAGTCAGCTGATTTGAATGCAGAATCTATTCAGGTGGAGGTTCAGAGGATGGACAAGCTTGGGAGGTCATTGTGGGGATTCAGGGATAATGTACTAACACTTTTAGTGTGTGTGCGTGTGTGTGATCAACAGGTTATTTTTAGACTTTGGTTGGCTAAGGAGAGTAGAGTTCCTACAACTTCCGTTTTTCCTTGATCTGTCTTTACTTGAGGACAAGTAGATGTTCTAGTCTGGAGGAGTTGATATGTCCTGTTTTTAGTGGTTTGAGTCCCATCTTTTGATGAGATTCTGAACCACTTTACGAGTTATTAATGTGCTTTTGGAGCTTCTTTGTCTCCTTTCAGGATTTCACAGTTCTGGAGAGGAAATTCGAGAACAGAAGAGTGTTGGGCAGTTTTTGAAAGAGTTCTGAAGAAGTCAGTCCCGTCTGGGCAATAGTTCGATCGAACACCCATCAGGTTCGATCGAACCTTCACTCCGAGCAAGATCCATTGGGCCTGATCCGAAAAGAACGAGGCCCAGTAAGAAATGTGATCCAGTTCGATCGAACCTCTTTAAGTTCGATCGAACAACATCCGAGATTGAAGCCGTTCGAGATAAAGCGAGAAAATCGGGATACAAATGAGAAGATCAAGTAGGTTCGATCGAACCTCTCTGAGTTCGATCGAACCTCGAAGCCGACTTTCCCAAAAGTTTCGTTTTCAAAGCCCAAACCCACTTGAACCCTGATGACTATAAAAGCACTAAAAAGACATGAGGTCAGCATGCTTTTTCCTTAGTATTTCGAGCTTATTGTTTTTTTGCAACTAGGTTTTTTATTTTGATTTTTTAGGGGAGATATATTAGATTTGACAACTATGTATCTACAACCCATGTTTTAGTTCTATCTGAGTATTGTTTCATGCTTCCAACTATGCTTTGTTTGATTGCCTTGATTATGTCTGAGTATATCTTATATCGAATCTAGGGTTATACAAAAAGACCTGCTAGGGTTCATGTTTAGATTTGGTTTAGAAAAAAGATGAACTGGGTCCTTTAAGAGTTGATATGTAACCTGGTTTCAATCTGACAAGTTGAATCTAAGGTTTATGATGATTTAAGTCTAACAAACACCAATTGAATCACCCAGATTAGTACATAAAGGATTCTTAAGGATCCTATCCTACCTACTGAATTGAAGCCTGACATTGACCTGACAAATCAAGTATAGGCTAAGGAAGATCTGAGCCTGACAAGCACCAAATCGGATCACCCAATTCAGTAATTAGAAGAGTCTGGAATTGATCGATCCAGTCTGACAAACAGGATCGATCAACCCTAGTGAGGCAGACTAAATTAGATTCGCTACTGGTTATTGCTCTTGCTGAGCGTTGAGTGACGAACGCGAGGTGTTCAAAAAGTTAGTTCAGAATATAATTTATGTTCTGTAGATCCCTAGTTCTTTTCTCAACCACATGTCTGAATTGTTCCCACCAAAAACCCTTTTAAACCGTAGGTCTGATTGCTTGCTTATCTGATTTTGACCCCCATTGTTATATTTACTGCTTTCTTCACCTCATCATTGCCTGCTAAATCAACCTCTCTTACTGTTTTAGCCATTGTTTAGTCTTGCCTGTCTCTTTGTGTTAGTCTTTAGTCTCTGTGGATTCGATCCCTAAGTACTACAGTTGACCGTATGTGCACTTGCAGATAATTAGCTGTCTAGGGTAAAATCTGAGTGACATCAGCTGCAAACCTTTTTAACCTACCGACCGTTCTTTTTCAGTGTGCTAGATCGAGGGGTTTTATAGAGAGAAATCTAATGAGAAAATGAATCGATCATAAGTTTTTCTCAGAAGAGTAATAGAGAAATTAAATGAGGAAGATATATTGATTTGTATGAAAGAAGAAACGATTCAAATCGAGATTTTATTAGTTTTTTTAATAATTAAAACATAGAATATGGGGTGACACGTGTCAGAGGGAGAGATCACCCCATCTTTTTTATATATCTGATTGGGATGCCGCTATGTTTCCCCTTATAGCAACACTTGCACCTAAATTTTAGACATCATCTTATTTCCACATGAATATAAAGTTCAATTTCTATTTCCACCTAAATGAAAGTTCAATTCCTATTTCCACACAAAATAAAAGTTACAGATCTATTTATCCAAATTGTGGGTTACTGTAAACCAATAGTAACCAACAATTCATTTACACCATCACTACCGAATGAAATCGCGAGTTTAACCTTAATTGACCCATTAAACCTGACCAAAACCACTAAACATGCTCGAAACTAATTGAACCAACCCCTAAGTCGATTCAATCGATTATCATAACTTAAATCCTCCAATATCGCAATCCCCAATTTCTTACCAGGAAAAAAATTCTCAAACTAAGAACCCTAAAACTCGACAGAGCCAGATTGCGAAATTAAGGAATGAGGGAGTCGAAATCAGAGCATGCGTTTTCTATGATACCGTATGATGGTCCTCCTGAGCCCATGGAAGATCCCGACGAGTTGGAATTACACGATCAGAACGAGTTCAACATTGAACAAGCTGTTGTTGCGTTTGTCAACGAACCTCCAATTAGACACGATGATATACCAGATTACGAACCAAATGTAGAAGAGAACTTAGAAGAGTGGTTTCAGAAGAAAATAGAAGCTGAGTGTCAACACATTAGGCCCGGGTCGGGAATTTGTTTCAAGGTCAGGTCTTCTTCAACGGGTTTGCTTTCAAAGAGTGTGCACTTGATTATGCCCCGAAATCCGACTACAACATCGTGCAATATAGGTATGACAAAACTAAGATAGGGTTTAGTTGTGTAAGAGAAGGATGTGAATGGTGGGTATATTGTTCATTGACTGGAAGTAGTGTTAAGTGGGAAATCAGGGTGTTTAACAATATACCTAGATGTGTGCTAAACGGGGAATGTCAGATGATTAAGTTTCCGATTATTGTTAGACTTTTCATAGATAAGATTAAAGATGAACATGATTACTATATACCAATGAATATCATAGAACTAATTATGGAGAGATGGAAGATTTGTGTGTCTAGATCACAATGCCAAACTGTTATGAGCAAAACATTGATATTGATTGAGCGTGAGTATGATGCTCAGTTTCAGAGACTCCGAGATTATGGGGCTGAAATATGTTTTTCAAACCCAAGATCGACTATAGAGATTGATACAGTGCAAAACGAGGAAGGCCTTGATGTATTCAATAAGTTTTATGTATGCTTTGACTCCATACAAAGAACTTGGAAGGAGACATGTCGCCCATTGGTCGGAGTCGATAGATGTTTTATGCGAGGCAAGATGAAAGGACAAGTATAATGTCTTTGGGACGTGATGGAAATAATAGCATATATCCAATAGCTTGGGGTGTCGTTCAAGTGGAGAACACACCAAATTGATTGTGGTTCGTTCAGAAAGTGAAAGAAGACTTGCTTTTAGGAGATGGTGAAGGTTATATCATGATATTAGATCGATAAAAGGTTAGTGTTCTTGAAAGTGATGCATCAGATCTTTTATGTATCTTGTATGTATCTTCTAACATAACAGTTTTTGTCTTGTAATATGGTTTGATCTGAGCAACTGAGCTTGAACTTCTAAACATCGAGCATAGGATGTTTGTGAGGCACATCTATGCTAACTTGAAGGCGAAACACGGGAGGAGAACATAAATGAAGCCCTTGATATGGAATCTTGCTTGGAGTTACAACGAGGCGGAGTTCAATGAGAGGCTTGATAGGATTTTCTGTTACGATACAACTGTTTACAATGATGTCATCAAGTCGAAACCAAAAAATTAGTGTAGAGCTTTCTACAAAATTGGAAATAATTGTGAAGATGTGGAGAATAATTCGACAGAGTCGTTCAACAAGTCTATTGTTGAAGCTAGGGAGAGGCCACTAGTTTCTATGCTATAGACCATTACAAGACTTGACATAGTCTGAATAGCTCAAAGAGACGTGAAGGCACAATCGCATAATGGCATTTATACTCCTTACACACAAGATATACTTGCATCTATGTATGACAAAGCACCAAATTGTCAGGTAAAATATCATGTAGCTTCAACACTTCGAATATAACTTGTCACATAAAATCGATTAAGACTAATGGTGTATTTTGAATCTCTTATGGTGTCATTTGAACGGTTGTAGGTTGAGTCTCTTATGGTGGTTTTTGAACGGTTGTAGGTTGAGTCTCTTATGATGGTTTTTGAATGGTTGTAGGTTGAACGGTTTTTGAACTTGTCACTTAAAAGACAAATCCAACGTTTAATTATGTAAATTTACCAAAAAAAAATAGATTCAATTGGAGTTAGACTTATAAGACCAAGCTTATCGGGCCCAAAATCCTCTCGGGCACAAGGCTCGAGGCTCACATCCTCATCATGAGACTTTTCCTCCACCACATCTGGTTCATCTTCTTCAGCCTTCACCATTGCGACCTGCTTCTTCTATTAATTCTGCTTTTCTGGGACGACCGCCATACCACCTCCGACGACTGACGCATACGCTTTCTCCGAGACGGTCGCCTCTCTTCTTCTCCCCCGGCTGTCGTACCCGCTTCCTCCCGCACTTAATTCTTCCGTGCCCACGCACATAGCTCTCTCACAACAAAGTGTCTCCCGTAATGGGAAGTTCATTTGACACAACCAATGTTTTCTCCTTCTAGCTTAAAGCTAAGAACAAAGCTAATAACATAGCCAACTTTCTCCAAGACAGAAGACGAAGCTCTATTGATTATTTATCCTCAAACATCTAGCTTTATGCTAAGACAGTCTCTAAAATCAAGCAATCAACAAAAATTGATAGAAGACCACTCTAAAATCAAGCAATCAACAACGAAGAAGAAGATCTCAGTAGCTGCTTTTGGCTCTTTTTGTTTAGATCTTTTCTCCCTTCATTTCTTCTTGAATATGTGTTTTTGGATGTTTTTACTAGCATCTTGCTATGAATTTTAAACCTCTCAAGCAACAAATTCACAAAAAACCAAAATTACTCATAAAGTTAGTGAAGACAACATGAAGGAAGGAAAAAGAAGAACAATATTTGATAAGATTGAAGTCAACGAAGAACAACGATCATAGTCCAAGATCTTCTAAAGTTTGCTAAGGCTCAATCAATATCTCTAAAAATTCTAACACTTTGCTAAGTATACATTCCTTAGACTACGACTCAAACAACAAAGGATGACACAAAGGAAGAACTCATGTATGCTTGCTATAGTCAACTTTATAGCTTTTTGCTAATAATTCGGGCAAGGATTCACAATGAATATTATTTCTTGGAATTGCCAGGGGGTGGGAGAAACCTTAACAAAAGAACATCTACACGAGTTGTTTAGATGGTTTCGTCCTCATTTCATTTTCTTATCAGAAACTAAAAACAATCGATCATGTCTACAAGATTTACAAGTACTTTTTGGTTACGATCAAGTCTTCACCGTCGATCCCAGAGGACAAAGCGGGGGATTAGCTTTATTCTACATGGACGAGCCAAAAATGACTATAACTTACTCAGATAATCGCTTGATTTACATAGAAACCAATGTAGAAGACCACTTGCTTTCAATGACATTTGTTTACGGGTCCGGTGGTAAAATACCGAGAAATAGTTTGGGAGAGATTAACGCGAATGAGTCTCACTAGAGATCATACATGGTTCATGATATGAGACTTTAACGAGATCACAGGGAATCATGAGAAAGAGAAGGAATAAGAAGAGCGGAATCCACCTTCTTTCCGTTCTGGAATATGTTAGACAATTGCAGGATGTTGGACTTTCCCCACAAAGGCAACTCCCTCTCTTGGGTAGGGAGGAGGCATAACGGAAAAGTTAAATGTGGACTGGATCGAGCGGTTGGAAATGAAGATTGGCATAACCTATTTTCCCACACGAATGTGGAGTATCTAAAGCTTTAGGATTCAGATCACATACTCATTCTCGTTAAAGTCCAAGCCTGTACTAGACATAGGAAAAATTGCTTCAACTTCGATAAGAGATGGATTGGCAAACCAGGATTTAAAGAAGCAGTGATTACAGGTTGGAGGTACTTTGATGGAATCTCACGTCGAGATTTCCATAAAAAAGTTTCCTCTTGTCGAAGCAATATCTCCCCTTGGAAGAAGTCGACACCTACAAATACAACAAAATTAATCGAGGAACTAAAATGCAAAATCGATGAAGCTTTAACAAATGAGGAGGCAACATTTCAAGAGGTCGAGATACTCCGAAAAAGCCTTCATCAACCTTTCATGAGGAGGAGGTGTTTTGGAAGCAAAAAAGTAGAAACCAATGGCTTAAAGAAGGTGATAGGAACAAAAAATTCTTTCACACGGCAACAAAACAAAGGCGGGCCCGAAATCGCATTACTTGCCTTGGAGATCATAATGGAGCTTGGATAGAAGATGAGCGAGGGGTTGAGAGAGTGGCTACGCCTTATTTCACCGAGCTCTTCAAGTCCAATCAAACCTTGAACCTAGAAGACTCCCTCCGGTATATTACCGAGAAAATTACAACGGCAACTAATACTCACTTGGTAGCAGAACCGACCAATCAAGAGATAAAAGAGGCGATGTTTGCAATCAACCCTGACAAGGCGCCAGGGTCAGATGGTATGACTGGTAGATTTTACCAACGCTTTTGGCACTTGGTGGACCGTGATGTCATCCACTTAGTGAATGACTTTTTTGAGACAGGGAAGATGGACCCGAGATTAAACCAAACGAATATATGTCTTATCCTTAAGAAGAATAAACTAAGACTCATGGCAGAATTTAGGCCCATAAGCCTGTGCAATGTGAGCTATAAGACCATCTCTAAAATTTTAAGCAAGAGAATGAAGACAACCCTCCCGAGTTTGATCTCGAAGACTCAATCAGCTTTTATGGCTAGACGTCTGATCACAGACAATATATTATTAGCTCACGAGAACTTTCATGCCCTTCGCACTAATCCCATGTGCAGATCAAATTTTTTGGCTATCAAAACTGATATGAGCAAGGCCTATAACATAGTGGAGTGGAGGTTCTTAGAGGCATTAATGCTCAAACTAGGTGGGTTAAGTTGATTATGGCGTGCATGTCCTCAGTTTCATATCAGATCTTGGTTAATGGGCAACCAAAAGGGAGAATAAAGCCTTCAAGAGGAATTCGGCAAGGAGACCAACTATCATCCTTCTGATTTATTATGTGAATTGAGGCACTCATTTCCCTCCTTAAAGGTGCAGAAGATGAGAAGAGAATTTTTGGATTAAGGATAGCACGATCGAGCCCGACGGCCACTCATTTACTATTCGCGGATGATAGTCTCTTCTTCTGCAGAGTAGAACTCCGGCAGTGTGCGGAGATTTTTAAAATTATCAAGACTTATGGAGATGCCTCATGCCAACAAATAAACCAGGCCAAGTCATCACTGTTCTTTGGGGATAAGGTACCTTTAGTGACCCACCGCGCAATAAAGTCAGCTATCGGTATCACGAATGAGGGCGGTATGAGTATGTACCTCGGTCTCCCAGAGCATATAGTTGGCTCAAAAAGAAAAGTTTTCGCCTTTGTTCAAGACCGACTAAACGACCGAGTAAGCACCTGGTCAACAAAATTCCTTTCTAAGGGTGGGAAAGAGATCCTTATCAAATCAGTAGCATAAGCCCTTCCGAGATATGTCATGTCGTGCTTTCTCTTACCCAAGGGCATACTAAATAAGTTAAAGAGCGCCATTGCGAATTTCTGGTGGAGCTCTAAGAACGATAGTCGAGGCTTACATTGGGTTGCATGGGACAAGGTATGCATACCACAAGAAGAGGGTGGTTTGGGATTCAGAGACTTACATGACTTCAACATAGCTTTGTTAGCTAAGCAACTCTGGCGTTTGGTTCATTACCCATCTTCTCTCCTGGAAAGAGTTCTTAAAGGCCATTATTATAAGAACTCAAATCCGCTAGACGAGCGAGGTATTTACTCCCCCATCTTATGGGTGGCGAAGTATGATAGCAGCAAGATCACTCTTGAGACATGGCCTCCGTCGAAAATAGGATATGGGGTTGAGACTAAGGTGTAGAGAAATTCATGGCTCCCCTCAAAACCACCTAGACCTCCAAGACCTTTATCTTCGAATCGACTTATAGACTCTAAACTCTGCGTTCAGGACCTTTTTAGAGCAGATACCCACGAATGGAACATCCCTCGGATCCAGGAACTGATACATCCTGAGGATTGGACCCTGATTTTAGGGATGCGACCAAGTCATTTTAGGGATGGCTATTCGTGGGCTTACACGAAGTCCGAAACCTTTTCGGTAAAATCGGGCTACGATCTGTCACAACAGAATGACTATCTCTATCATATCACAGGAGCCCCTAAACCAAGCTTCAAATACCTTCTTAGTCAGATTTGGAAAACCTGGACCTCGGGCAAACTTAAGTATTTTATGTGGCAAGCAATCACAGGATGCGTTCCGACCTGCGGGCGCTTAACCTTTAAGCGTTTGGGAGCAGATAAGAGTTGCCCGAGGTGTGGTGCACCGGAGGATACTATTAATCATCTCCTCTTTGAGTGTCCCCCAGCTCTCCAAGTTTGGGCCATTTCGGACTTTCCGTCCATTCTGGGTTGCTTCCCGAGTACATCTTTATATTGCAAAATGGATTTCCTCCTATGGAGAACAAAAGGGGTAGGAATGCCTACACCCTCGAGGGATTATTTTCCCTAGTTACTTTGGATATTTGGAAGGCACGAAATGACAAAGTTTGTAATGGAAGAGATGTCTCAGCCTTGGATACCTTACAATTAGCAAAACTCGAAGACGAAAGCTGGAGGTTAGCTCATCAAAAGGAACCCAACGAGGAGATGGAAGATGAAGAAGCCCACGATCAACACACTAGTCTACCCACCTTAGCCCCCCAAAGATCAATTTGTCAAGTCGATGCCTCTTGGATCGATCATGGGCAAATTAGTGGTCTTGGGTGGTGGCTAAGGGATAACGGGGGAACACTTAGTGAGGGAGCGAAAGCCTGTCGACAAAGTTTATCCGCTCTTCATGCTGAGCTGGACGGCTTGATTTGGGCCATGAATTGTCTCAGAGAACAAAGAATTTCCCTTATTACCTTCGAGACGGATTATGCGGATTTGATTATGATGCTTCATGAGCCAAACGATTGGCCAACTTTCAAGACCGAGCTCGAACTTTTCTTCTATTTGAATAAAGCTTTTATTGATTTTTATATTCAGTGGATTCCTCGCGACCAAATTGTTCGTGTCGATACCCTTGCTGAAGGGGCACGAGCACGTGAATTACCTTTTTCCCATGTAAATCATAACACTTCGGTTGAGGAAAATCTCACAATTACCTCAACCGAGCATCTTTGATTTTTTAATGGGTATCGTTAAAAAAAAAAAAAATTGGAGTTAGGCTCAGTTAAGATTAATTTAATCGTTTTCTTGACTCAATATGTAAAAAATTTAGTTACAAACATACACACAAAAAAAATCTCTTTTAATCAATTTTCTCTATATTTTTTCCTTACAAGAAAAAAAATCATCATAGGGCATAAAAGGGGCAAGCACTTGAAGAATTCACAGCAAAAAAAAAAATCGATTCGCGGCTAAATCAATCGCTTCTTCTGGGTACGTTCTCATTCTCATCTTCTTCAGTCTCATTCGATCCTCGATATTGTAAATTCAACTGTTTCTTCTTTTCGAGAGCTTGCCATCTCTCGAATTTCGAATCATTTTCCTCTTCAATCTGATCTGATTTGAAAATGTTCATTTCACCATGAATTTGATCTCTAATTCTTCGTCTTCTTCTGTAATATATCTGGTACTCTAAGTTTGATTCGATTGCGAAGTGCGATCTAATCTCTGAGCTCTGGCTTAATCCAGTTTGATCTTTCTACAATGGTGGTCTGCAAATGTAGAAAGGTATGTTTTAGCTCTGTAATTTTATGATTGATTATCAATGCTAAGAGTGATCTGTAGGATTTCTGATCTTGCATCTGAGTTTGCATGTGTTTCCTCTAATTTGACGCATTTTGATCTGGATTTGTATTTTTTTTTTGTTTTGGTTATCGTAGGAGAAACGTATGAACGATTTGGTTTTTTGTAAAATTTCTTTTGTTTGACTTCTCTACCAGAGCTCATCAAGTGAAATGCTAATGTTTTTGTTTGTCTATTTTCAGGCTACGAAACTGTATTGCTTTGTTCATAAGGTTCCTGTTTGTGGGGAATGCATTTGCTTTCCAGAGCATCAAACTTGTGTGGTATGTTTATTCAAATCATATGCTTGTTATCAAGAGGTGATAGTTTTTGTTGTAGAAATAGCAAAATTTATGTGAAAGATCTTTGAATGTTGGATATATTGATTATGCTTCTTTTGGGAACCTTACGCATTTGGTTTACTAGTTTATTGGTATCTTCGTGCATTTTTAATGGATAAAATAGAGATATGGTGCCCAAGTGATTATGTGGTAATATAACTGACTTCAAAGGACTCGATACTTCGAAGAGTTGAAGCTCTGTGACTCTGTCTCTGATTCTGGAGGAGGGAGGAGAGCTGTTTAGAAATTTATTGATGTTAAGTTTATGCTGGTCCGTAATAGTAGGTGTAAGATAAGCATTAGTCGCAGAAATATCTATTTCTCAGGGTATATATGTTGTTTGACTGATCAGTGTGCACAAATAGCCTTCTAATCTGTAGTTGAACAATGTTCAGAATTGTACATGGTCTTCTTTTTCCTGCTTCATGGTTTTCACTTGGGGATAATGTTGAAAGATGTCTTTATCATGTTGTAATCAATAGGTGCGGACTTACTCAGAATGGGTGATAGATGGAGAGTATGACCAGCCAAAATGTTGTCAATGCCAAGCATCAATTGATGAGGGGGCAGGTCAACAAGTCACTCGGTTGGGTTGCTTGCGTATGTTATCTGACTCTTACAGTTGCTGGATTGGATATTTCTTTTCGAATTTCTAAAACTAAATAATGGAACTATCTTCACCCTCTATTTGTATCAGATGCTATACATACAAGTTGCTTGGTTTCACTTATCAAGAGCTTTCCTCCTCATACTGCTCCTGCTGGTTATGTGTGCCCTACATGTAGCACCCCTGTAAGCCTTATTGATTCGTATTAATGAAGTATAAAAAGTTATTTTGTGTATTCCTGTTTCTATCTCATTGTTTGCCTTTCACCATCGTTGGAGCTCTTATTTGGTGTCATATTGATGAATGGATTTAGAGAAATATTTTGGTTGGAGTGATTTCATGTGTAGCAACAATTAGCACTGGATCATTATTGTTGTGGAGAGTCATGTTTACTTTTTTTTGTTATTTTGGGGTGTCTTATTTTGGACATAGATTTTTTGGTCAAATTTGTATTCTTTCATTCTTAGGATAGTAGTACATGATTTTACGGTTTAGCTAACAGCATAAATCAAATGCTGATAACTTCATTTTATAGTTCCCATTCTCAAATGTTCTTCAAATGCAGATATGGCCTCCCAAGATGGTAAAAGATGCTGGATCTCGGCTTCATGCACTGTTAAGGGAAGTGATTATGCAGGTCAGTTTTACCTCTTACCGCTATTTTTTTACAGATTATCCACTTTTTCTTCTTGAAAAAAAGTTAAAATCGTGAAAGGATTAACTTTCCAAGTATTTCCTCACTTTTAGGCATCTCTCAGTGATGTGGCAGTTTTGTTCTGTTGACTAGTGAACACTATAACACGTACTGAAAGGATTACTAGCTTAGTTGGATTTTAAGTTTTGGTTCTCTATATGGCAGACTGGTCTTGAGAAGAATTTACTTGGGAATTATCCAGTTTCTCGATCCACTGAATCTCGTAGCCCACCGCCTGCATTTGCTTCAGATGCATTAATTAATTTCTCCTCATCCTCTCAAACCCAAGAAGGGAAGCTTCCTGATGGTTATTCAGTAGCTGGAAATGGAGAATATTCCAAACCTGCTGTTTCAGAGATAGTTGAGATAGATGTTCCTGCTTCTGCTGGGAGTTACATGAAAAGCTCAAGCCCCGGAGTAAGAGATTCATCTCAAAAACTTGCTTACGTTTTTCACGAAAAAAACTAGTTGCAATTTCTGCTTTCACATCTATTGTGTGTCACAATTTCTCTAGCTATCTGTTGTTTTTATATATAGTTTGCTGCTGCTGCACGGAAAGGTGTACCAACTGTGGAAAGACAGAACTCCGAGACTCTATATTATGCAGATGATGAAGACGGGAATCGTAAAAAGTACTCAAGAAGAGGTAGTAGAACAAAATAAACTTGTCTGAAACACAAATATATGCGTTTCTGCTTTACTAAAAGTCTTTGTGCTTTAAGATATGTGTCTCTCTGAGATAATTTTGTTGTGGCAATGACTCATGTAAGGTCCTCTCCGTCACAAGTTTCTCCGGGCTTTACTACCTTTCTGGTCAAGTGCATTACCAACTCTACCCGTAACTGCACCACCACGCAAGGATGAAACAAAGGCGGAAGATGGTTCACAAAGCCGTGTAAGACATCAGCGATCATCGAGGATGGATATAAGGAAAATACTACTTCTCATAGCAATCATGTGAGAGAGATACACCTTGTTTTTTTGGGTTTTAATTCTTCGTCTCCTTTTTTTCTCAGCTGTTTTTTTTCTTATATGTCAATGGGATTAGTGATATTAAATAAAGTTTTTGTGTAATTTGCAGAGCGTGTATGGCGACAATGGGGATTTTATACTACAGACTTGCACAGCGTGTAATTGGTCAAGAAATAACCGAAGAAGAGCAGCAATGAGGTATAAGTCTATAGCTCGAACATAATATATGGTTTTTTGATCCAAATCAATATGACTCTCTTCCATAGCCTTTTGGACTAGTAGAAAATGTTATTTTACAAATTGATTTCGAGAGTTGTGTTTTGCTGCGGTGTTACTATTGGTTAGAATGTTGCACATCGGTTTGTGTTACATTTGACATGTTTTTATTAGTTTGTAGCTATGGATTTTTTTTGGTAGACAAAAAAATGCACTTCTTGTATATCGTCATCGTTCTGGAGTTTTAAAAACGAGTTAGAATCTGTGTTTTTGCATCCTTGTTGTGGTGTAAAGAAAGGTTTTTAAGTCGATGGGTTTGGTTTGATTTGGTGTGGTTTGTCTTATTAACAATCTATTAGACATCATATATCTATAAGGTTGGACAAAACTACAGCGAATCAAAATTAAAATTTATCAAACCGAATTTGAATTTAATTTTATAGAAACCTGAATTGGTATAAAAGATTCCTACATAAAACCAAATAGTTCTGTAACATGTAAATATGAATTTTATTTAAAATTTGATATCTAACAAAATATTTCAAAAATAAACTGAAAATCTATAAAACTAATTAATCATAATTATTTATTTTACTTATAACATTTTTGTTTAGAAACGAAAATAAATTTCAATTATAAATTAGCATATTCTTAAAAATCGAAAAACTCAAATCTCAAACACTTTAAATAGATAACCGAATGTACACATCGATAATTAAGTAAACCATGAGATAGAAAATGGGACACTAAAAACATCGTTTGTAGCTTGTAGGACGGTGAGATTAGGATTAGGTTTAACTAAATAAACATTATACATTACAAGAATACGGAGATTCCAACGGGAAATGTGTCGAAAATAGGACTTTTGGACATTTGTTCTGTCGATTCTAATGCATCTGAAATTTATCACCGTCGGAAATTTGTTGATTGACGACAGAATTCATTTCCGACAGAATTCCAATGAGTTCTCTTTCAAATATATCCTCCGAAAAAATTTCCGACTAAACACAGAAAATAATGAAAATAAAATTAAAAATTAAAAAAATGTTATCTATAAATTTTAAAAATAAAACTAAAATATTAATAATGTAGAAAGTAAAATAAAATTGATTCTAATAAAAGTAACATAAATTCAACGAAATTGATATATGTCGTAAATCCTTGTTCATACAGTCCTGAACGATCATCTGGACCAGGAGGTGGACGATCGAAATAAGCGAGAAAGTCTTGTGAAATTTGAGCAGAAATATTCCATTTGACAGCGTTAGCGTTTTGCCATATCGTAGTTTCGAACCTTGAGAAATTCAATCTCAATTTGTTGTTTCTCGTACTTCGACAAAGACGAGTTGCTAACCTGGTAGAGCCCAAACCCGAACCTCGTACTTGATCGGAGTTTGCTACAACAAATTAAATGGAAGAATTATTATTAATAAATAAAGAGAATTTAGTAAAGTTAATAGAGAATTAAAGGAATTTACCGCTAGAACCAATTCGTAAAGAACGTCTTCCGAAATATTATTCGAGTAAACTGAGCAATTCTGAGAATGGAGGGCATGCTAAGAGTATTGCATATGGAGTTCAGTCTGTTATGCAGGACTGATTCAACGACCTCTTCCGTGATGGTTCTTAGATATGACCCATTTTTGCTGGTAGGTGTGCATCAAAGTCAAAATCTTGAGAAAATTTGAGGTGTGACGGTCTGATTGAAGAACCCAAATTTATTTTTGAAAAATATATTTATTTTCTAATTTTCTAAATTTTGAAAAATAAATACTTTTAATTTAAATATTCAATTGATAAGCGATTTGATCGACATGGCGCCCAGATTATTGGTCGAGATTCCCATACAGTCACAATCACATCTTCGATTCTTCAAATTGATTTCAGAAATAGTCTTCACTTTTTTTTACTCCCAAAAGTTATGAAGCTCAATCCAAACGGTCAGGTTAATTCCCCGAGACATGCCTCATCCTTCTTTCCATGCATCTTTCCACTCATAGACGTTATGACGATACGAGTGTGGGTTGCAAGTGGAACTCGACAATTAAACTCGACTCCCAAATGTAAGATTGCTATTAAATAATTTTAAAATTTCATTTGATTTGAAAATTAGTCCTTTGTATTTAATTTTAAATATTTGAAATCTATTTCTTACGGCGAAAGAACTAAACCAAAGTTTTTGTGTCTCGTGAGGAAGCTTTAAATCTGTCGGAGTCCCCTTGACAAGCATGACGTATATCATCCCGATGTCGGAGTCCCCTTAAAATTGGGTGGAATTAGATTTAAAACTTTCGATTTAGGGGGATATAAGCCGATGTCCAAAGTTCGGGTGGAAATGATACTATATGAGTATACTTTGGGTGGAAATAGATCGTCATCCCTTCCATTTTTAATCGAAACTTGAAATTATTTAATGTTTTCTATAAATTTTTAGAATAATTAATTGTTATATAATTTTTAAAAATATTTATACCAAGTCATCCTCGGTGGAGCTGTCAGATCATAATGGAAACAATGATCTTGACCGATTTGTTGAACAAGTTCTTCAACAAATATAAGTCGAGCCGTGGAATTTTGGGTATGAACTTGAGTTAAGGGAATCCCCAAATATCTTGCGCTATCCGACGGGCTAGCACGTCGAGATTGAGTAGCGTTCGCAGAAGGAATGTTTGACCTATCAATAAGTTTATAATAATTTTTGGAAATCATCCAAATTACAGTGAAATGGTCTAAAACTTCAAACCGTCACATTTTCCATCGTAAATTCGTAGAAAGATTTGAACAATTCTGAAGAACTTCGGACAGATACAATCGTGATGTACACAACTCACGAAAACATGTGATATAATATGTAATCATTATGCAACGAATAAGTTCTCTCGAAAATTTTCGACGGATTTTCGATGGATTAAAAAAAGAAGAAAAATAAAATTTGAAAAGATTTGAACGCAATAAAATAACAGAAATTTTTTGAAAATATTTGGACACAAGTTTACTTAAATAGCACACATTTTAGTATAGATGACTAGAACCATACAATTTTTTTTTTTTATTACTGCAACTTTTTAAATCTCAAGCTGACACAACCCTGGTTGTGAACAACCGAGGATCGGTTTGGAGAGTCCGATTAAGAGTCACCGCTAAGGCCGCGGCCAAGGGAATGAGTCCTCTGAAATCTCACGAGCTTTTATCCTGAATTTGGCACAGAGTCATCAAATATATAAATATGATTCTACGTAAAAGATAGGTAAGGAAGAGTAGAGATTAGGCTGATGGAATAATGAGGTCGTCGTTTGTACGACAGCCGGCAAGCCGTGGTACGACACGTCTCCGTCCATACGCAGCAATGGCCAAAGGCCACGACAACCCTCTTAAACGTCTCTGATGGTTATGAAACTTTGTAAAGCTTCTTAGGGACTCAAGGAGAGGGTTTGCTGAAATGATAGGTCAAGGAAAGTGGGGAGGAAGGGGTGAGACGCCACAGTGAAAGTTCTCTGGTTGCCTTGACAATAGAACAAGGGAAATGATCGCTGGAAACGTATTGGATGGATCGATAAGGACCACCAAGGTTATGAATGGCCTTGGATACACCTTGAAAAGCTCAAGATATGACACGCCTGAGGGTCTAAGATACTGCACACTTAGATGAGCCAACTTAGAGAGAAATCTCGTTTGATTGATAAAAGTTGGATAAGAAACGGATACAAGGTTTAAGAGTTTGAATATTCTCTCAAGCAAAACCCTAACACTCGGGTCCAAAACGAAAAGCAAGAAAGAAATAGTCTTAAAATG
>OVAU01000406.1:0-21171 GCA_900406315.1 Biscutella laevigata subsp. laevigata
CTATATGATACTTCTGAGGGGGAAATAGATCGTCCACCCTTGTTTGTTTGTATTTTCCAAGAAAATATTTTTGACAAAATTGACTATCCAAAATTTGACTGTTTTCTCATCTTTTAGTACTCTTGTAATTATTGACACAAAATGGCACTCTTCTAATTTATAAAAAAAAAACTTTTTTATTTGTGTATATAAAAAAAATTATAAGAACTTTACTCTTAATCGTTCGAGTTTCCCTTGATAAGCGGTATTATGGTTTCGTAATCCAACATCCATTTTGTAACTTCTTGGGAATTCGACTAAGCGTCTCTCTCAAGCTCTCTCTTTTGCGAGCCTTCATTTGATCAGAAGGTCTTCCCGGCAAGAGAAGAGTGGCGGAGCTCTTCACCGCCGTCTCTAAGCAGGGTCGGCCCTGAGATTAAAAAGACCACAATCAAAAATTAAATTTGGGCCAGTTTAGATTTAAAAAAAAAAATATTAAAATTTTGGGCCGAAAATTAGACCAAAATTTCGTTATTAAAAAAATGGGGCGCAAACGTATGCTTGGTCAGCTTGGGCTCAAGACCGGCTCTGTCTCTAAGCGTCTCCACTCATGCACCGCGTGTCCGGCTTTGGCCGGTTTCTTTCCATGTCCATCTCAGCTGTGGCGGCGACGGAGTGCCCCCGCGAAAGCGACCAAATCCATAGATCTCGTCGGAGATTAGGTCTTTGCGGTGGTGTGGCGCACAGTTCCGGTGTCTTGCTCGTCTGGCCGGATTTCTTTTCGATCTCGACTCTCGAGGTCCCCGCCTGGTGGTCAGGTAAGGTTTAAGCCCCTTCTCTCTTCGCTTCTCAGGTTCGGGTCGGAGATCACCCCTCTCCCTCACCGCGGCTTGGGAGAAACTTCGCCGGCTTGAGGCATGCATGTATGCGCGGCGGCGGTGGTCGGCGCATGGCGAGATCCACGGTGAGGTCGTCTCTTGGCCCCTAGTTCGTTATGCTTTCAGGGCGTTAGTCTTCTCCTCTCGGATCCGCCCGGTTGGGTCCCGTTTCTCGAGTCCGGGGCGGAAGAGATTGATTTCACGGCGGCGCGGTTCACTGGGTATGGCTACGAACGCCTCGGCGCTAGGGAATGGAGCACGGCGGCCTTTCCTCTTCAACGCCCTCTGCTTCAGAACCGAGGCCTTGCTTGTATTGGCCGGAGTTTTGCTGCGGCGGACCGGAGGCTTTTGCGGCGGCAGCGGCGACCTGAAGTTGATATAGGTTTGTAGAATTAGGGTTTCACCCCTTTTGGGTCTAATCTGTATCCTTTTTCAATCTTTGAGCTTTATGCTTGATTAGTGTAAATGGACCTTTTTTGAGCTTCTTAATAAATCCTTTAACAAAAAAAAAAATCCAACATCCATTTTCAAGTTCTTTTGAGTACCATTTTCCTAATTAGCCTTTATGTTCGATATATGATAGGGTGATTTTCATTCTAGAACACTTTTAATACTTTAATTACACTCTAGAACACTTTCAATACTTCTTTCACTCTAGTACACTTTTAATATTTTTCTGACTATTTTGCCCATGCGTTGGTGGTCAGTCATATAAAGGCTACATGATCGGTTAGGTGACTCGTGGTTAGAGTTTTAGGATTTTGAGAAATTATTGGACGAGTTAACCACAATTCAACATTTTTTGGGCGAGTTAGCCATAATTTCGTTATTATTTCATTTGTTAACCACAATTCAACAGTTACTCTTTAAAAAGCTTAACTTGTGGTTAGTTATTCACGTCCATGTCTGACAATTAACCATGATTCATAAAAACTCTAACCACGAGTCACCTAACCGATCATGTAGCCTTTATATGACTGACCACCGACGTAGAGGCAAAATAGCCAGAAAAATATTGAAAGTGTCCTAAAGTTAAAGAAGTATAAAAAGTGTTCTAGAGTGCAAATATGACTTTAAAAAATGCTCTAAAGTGCAAAACTTTCTATATGATATTGGTTTTGTTAGGTTTTTTCTTGCCTAAGACTAAATATTTGCTTACATTGTTTATTTGATTTTCTTAACAAATTACGCTGTAGATTTTTTTTTTTTTTTTTTCAAAAATTGTTGTATTTCGATTTTGATCTTGTTAAATATAATATCAAGGGAAATTTTTTTTTTAATTGAAATTTGAATATGATACGACCAACAACAACTTTAGTGTGGAGTTTTAATAGTTAGTAGAGTCGATTTGTGATTTACATAATAAAAAAAAAACACTAGTTTAGTGGATAAATAATATATATTTATGATGTAATTCCATAAATTAATATTCCATGATTCTAAAATGTTATTTTTTAATTTTATTTTAAGTTGTTTTAATAACTGTCTTGGGTAAAATATAAAATTTAATAAGTATGTATTTGATTAGACAATTTTATATTATAAGATAGAAAAAAATATATTTATATATACATAAGTCATGTTCTTTCTTTTCCTCATCATGTCTTGATGTATCTAGCTGCTTATTCAGATGTTGTTCTTTTTTGTATTTCAACATAACATCCAGATGTTGTTCTTTTTTTTTCGAATTTCTAATAGCATTTAGATATTAGATTTGAGCATTTCGGAAAAAAAAAATAAAGATTTCACATTTTTTTGATAACACGACACTCATCATTTTTAGGAAAATCCAAGATTCGGCATTTTAAAATCCGAGATTCCACTTTTTCGGGAAAAAATACCCGAGATTCTGCATTTTTAGGAAAAAACTGAGGTTTTGATTTTTCGGAAAAAAATCACCAAGATTACGTTTTTTTCAATAAAAAGCCCCAAATTATGTTTTTTAGGGAAAACCCCGAGATTACACGTTTTTGGAGGAATAAAACCGAGATTCTACGTTTTCGGGGAAAAACCCAGATTCTGCGTTTTTCGGGAAAAACCCGAGATTCTGCGTTTTTCGGGAAAAACCCGAGATTCCGCGTTTTTCGGGAAAAAACCCGAGATTCTGCGTTTTAGGGAAAAACGAGAGATTCTGCGTTTTTGGGAAAAATCTGAGATTCCGCGTTTTTCAGGAAAAAACCCGAGATTCCGCGTTATTCAGGGAAAACCCATATTCCGCGTTTTTCAGGAAAAACCCGAGATTCCGCGTTTTTCGGGAAAACCCTGAAATTTCGCGTTTGTTAGGAAAAAACCCAGATTCCGCGTTTTACAGGAAAAACCCGAGATTCTGCGTTTTCGAGAAAAAACACGAGATTCTGCGTTTCTCACGAAAAATCGGATTCTGCGTTTTTCCCGAAAACCCGTTATTCCACGTTTTTCCCGAAAAACCGTTATTCCACGTTTTCCCAAAAAATAGATAATCCGCGTTTTTTCAAAAAAAACGCTATTCCGTGTTTTTCCCAAAATAACCACTATTCTGCGTTTTCCCGAGAAAACCGCAATTCCACGTTTCTCCTGAATAACCGATATTCTGCGTTTTTCCCAAAAAATCGATATTCCGCATTTTTCCCAAAAAAAATCAATATTCCACATTTTTTCCGAAAAACCGCTATCCACGTTTTTTTCACGAAAATCTTCAATCCCTGATTTTCGGAAAACTCAGGATTTAAAATTTTTTGGAAAAAAAAATTATTCCAAAAAATTTAAAATGCAGATGCAGCATCTAGATGTTACATTTTATAGTTTTTTAAATATTTAGATATTTGAGATATTTAACATATTAACCTCTAAATGTTACATCTAGATGCAAATAACAAGTTAAAAAAAGAACAACATTTGAACATTTGTATCCAGATGCAACATCTGAACGAAGAAAAGAACAAGCCCATAATCATAAATATATCATATTTATGATATACACACATGGTTTTTTCATATGACCTTATGGAAGAACACATCGTAAAAGATTTTTGTTTTCAACCGGTAAAGGTGATTATTTTTTGATTGATCATAAACATCTGATTATCCAAAAAAAAATTGGATCATCGCTTGCATTCCTAGAAATAGAAGGGAGAAATCGTAAATAAAGTAAAAGTACGGGGGGCAATAATAAAGAAGGAAGTAGGCGCTTGAGGAATCGACATGAGTATCCTTCTGTTAATGTTGTTTTGTTGTAAACGATTTTATTAAATTGTCATAATTAAGAACTGAACTGTATTAGTGCTGGCATCGAATCATTAACTCATCTTCAAAACTCTCTATTTTCTCAAAATTAAAACCCTAATTCATAGTTTTCTTCTGAAATTTCCCTCGCGAATGGATCGGTTTCCTTGAGTTACAATTGTTCGTTTGTGTTTCTGTTGACGGAGGAGAAGAGATGGCACGGCAAATGACGTCAACTCAGTTCCACAAATCAAAGACCCTCGACAACAAATATGTGAGCTTCTTCTGCAAATGTTTGCTTTATTGATCTTTGTTTGCCTAAAGCTTCTTCTGCTGATTGATTCTTGATTTTTTGAGGGTGCAGATGCTGGGAGATGAAATTGGTAAAGGAGCTTATGGTCGAGTTTATAAAGGATTAGACCTGGAGAATGGAGACTTTGTGGCAATTAAACAAGTCTCTCTGGAAAATATTGTTCAAGAGGATCTGAACACTATAATGGTTTGTTAAATTTTCTTCTTTATCCGCCTCTATGGACTATATAATGATTTCTCATCTCCTTACCACTGTTATGCTGTTGAATCCTGGTTTTACATGTGGATTGTTTTTGGCTATGGGGATGATTTTCTCCAGCAAGAAATTGATCTATTGAAGGTAGCTTCTTCTTTCCATATACCGCAGTCAATGCAGTCATTGCTTTACTTTACATTCTTTAGCTTTGACTGGGACGGGTATGCATATCATTGCATTTTGTTCTATTTCAAATCAGTCACCTTTTGATCTTTGGCTTCTTCTATGCTTCCTAAGATGATAAAAACATAACTTTTAAATGCAGAACTTGAACCATAAAAACATTGTGAAGTATCTTGGGTCGTCGAAGACAAAGACTCACCTTCACATTATTCTGGAGTAAGTTATACTTTTGGGCTTATTCTGGCCCCACGCTTGACTATGATCTGGAAATTCAAATTCTATAATGTGTTGCAGGTACGTTGAGAATGGCTCTCTTGCAAACATTATTAAGCCAAATAAATTTGGACCTTTCCCAGAATCTTTGGTGACTGTTTACATTGCACAGGTCTGTATATTTCTTGTTATAGTTGCATTATGTTTCTTGACACATCTGTGTACTAACTAGGGAATACAGGTCTTGGAAGGTCTAGTATATCTGCATGAGCAGGGTGTCATACATCGTGATATCAAAGGTGCAAACATTTTGACAACGAAGGAGGTATGTTTTCTGTACCTTGTGGATCTGATAGTTTTTTGGTTTCAGTCTCTGTTGAATTCTGGGATACGCAAAATTCTTCTTTAAATACTTGAGTATATCATACTTCAGGGCCTTGTTAAGCTTGCTGACTTTGGAGTTGCCACTAAACTAAACGAGGCAGATCTTAACACTCACTCAGTGGTTGGAACCCCTTACTGGATGGCTCCTGAGGTACACCTGTAATAATATATATGCATCTTCCATCATCATATTCTTTATAGGTTACCTTTTGTTGTTATTCTTAAACTGGACTTTGTTCTTATTTTGACATAGGCATGTTGTTTTCTTCTTTAGACATACAACTTTAAACTGATTATGTGTGTACTGATGGTTACCCAAATTTTGTTTCAGGTTATTGAAATGTCAGGAGTGTGTGCTGCTTCTGACATCTGGAGTGTTGGATGCACTATTATCGAACTTTTGACATGCGTACCTCCTTACTATGATCTGCAACCCATGCCAGCTCTCTTTCGTATTGTTCAGGTTTTCCAACATCTTAGAGTTTTCTTTAAGTCAATAATACTGAGGTGTCTCTTTCTTCCCCATTTTCTTATTCTTGTTGTAAATTACGCCTCTCCTAAAAATTTTCAAGAACTGTTAGTCGTTATTAGTCGTTAATTTCAAACTATTGCTTTTTTTTTGTCTCATTTCAGGATGATAGCCCTCCTATTCCCGATAGTCTTTCCCCAGATATTACAGACTTCCTACGACAGTGCTTCAAGAAGGTATAGTTTACTGGAATAGTTTTTAATCATTCTACCTATGTCTCTACTGGAACCAAGGCACTTAGATTTATTTAATATCCACTCTGCACATCTGATGTCTTTCTTGCATAATACAGGATTCCAGGCAGAGGCCTGATGCGAAGACCCTGCTCTCTCACCCTTGGATTCGAAACTCTAGACGAGCATTACAGTCATCACTACGGCATAGTGGAACCATCAAGTGAGAACCTGTGTATTTACTTTAATTTTTGGAAGATATTACAAGTTTATTATCTATCTCATCTTAGGTTTTAGCACAACTGTTCCTAGCTTCAACTAAACCTGTATTGCTGTCCTGGGGTAATTATCTTTTCAGATATATTAAGGAAGCCTCTTTAAGTTCAAAGAAGGATGATGACAGTCAAGATGTAGCTGAAAGCCGTTCCGTAGAAAAAGTGGAGACGTCAAAACTTGTAAGATTCCTCAGTTCTTTTAAAGTTAGGAACGAAATTTGCTAAAGCTACTGATCAAGTACTTCCTTTTGTCCAGAATTCAGAAAGCAAGTTACCTGTGGTAGGTGTGGCGAGTTTTAGGTCTGATAAAGATCAGTCTTCACCTAGTGATTTTGGTGAAGCAAGAACGGATTCAGAAGATGATCTTATGTCAGGTCAAGTTCCTACGTTATCTATACAGGATAAGTCTTCTCTTCAGTCCGGTACACATAGTAACTCCTCGGATGCAATAGGGACATCTCAAGATGTATTAGAGTATCATGAATCTGAGCTTGATGAAATACCTGGAAAACTTGAAACGGAGGCTTCTGATGGTGGAAAAGATACTTTACCAACAAAGCAGGTTGGGAAAGAACATTCCATCCAGGTGGAGCAGATATCACATAGTTCTGGTCAAAAAGGTGAAGATGGTGGGCTTCAAAAGGTCAGTTGTGTTGTTACGCTGTTCATTTTTTCCTGGAACTTTCTTAGATAATATGGTGAAACAGTATCTGAGCTTGTATTGTACACCCCTTGTTGGCGTATTCCATTCTTCCATGCTTAGAGGCTTCGGTAATGAGACAGATTTTTGTTTCTTGTTGGGCCTTGTTCTTGTTCTTTACACGATCTTATGTAATATACCTTCCCTTGCTTTGTGGATATGTGTTCAGACAACATGCTTTGTTTTAAAAGAAATTCTTACTTTCGGGAGGTATGTTGTTGATGGCTGCCATATACTGAGTTTAAGACTTGCAATCTGACTCTTGTTATTTCTATCTTAAAGGCTGTGAAGACTCCATCTAGTTTTGGTGGGAATGAACTGACTAGATTTAGTGATCCTCCTGGGGATGCTTCTTTGCATGATCTGTTTCATCCATTGGATAAAGTTCCTGAGGGAAAACTAAATGAAGCCTCCACATCGACGTCTACATCGAATGCCAATCAGGGTGATTCTCCTGTCGCAGATGGGGGAAAGAATGATCTGGCAACAAAATTGAGGGCTAGGATTGCTCAGAAGCAAATGGAAGGTGAAACGGGGCAATCAAATGATGGTGGTGATTTTTTCCGCTTAATGATGGGTGTTTTAAAAGATGATGTTATTGACATTGATGGCTTGGTATGCTTTGTCTCAAATATACAGGTTTTGATGATGCATGTAGTGATCCGTTAACATACTTTCATATCTTGTTTTCCCAGGTATTTGATGAAAAAGTGTCCGCTGAGAATCTTTTTCCTCTGCAGGTATTCTCCAAATTTATATCTTGAATTTTTTTTTGCATTTTTTGGCGTTTAATATTATTCTAATTCTACATGACCGACCCACTTCAAGATCTGAGGATGATATTTTTGAATTAAGTGTTAGAAAGGGAACCGTAGCTTCTCAACTCGTTTTTTGTTGTTTCCATATTTTCTTGTGATTTCAAGTCTCAGTATTTATTGGTTATTTTTTTATAGGCAGTTGAATTTAGCAGGCTGGTGAGCTCTTTGAGGCCAGTTGAATCAGAAGATGCAATAGTAACTTCCTGTCAGAAACTTGTTGCCATGTTTCGTCAGAGACCTGAGCAGAAAACAGTATTTGTGATACAGCATGGTTTCCTCCCTCTAATGGATCTACTCGATACTCCTAAATCTCGAGTATGTTTAATTGTAATCAAGCAGGATTTGTCCTTCAACAACAGTAGTTATCAAATAGATGTGAATACTGACTGGAATATGCTTGTGATTTTTTCTGGTGTTTTCAGGTAATATGTGCCGCACTGCAGTTGATAAACGAAATTATTAAAGATAGCACTGACTTCCAGGAAAATGCTTGTCTTGTTGGTCTCGTAAGTCTTACTTTCCATTTGGTTGTTGACGTGGTGATTGACAAGTAGTTCCTTGGTATAGTAGGGTGGCAAATCTGTTCTGTGAAAGGCTCTTTTAATTTATATCATCTGCGAACACCATTTTGGCAAAATTGTAGATAATTATTAATTCATGGTGTCGTTATCTCATCTCTTAAGTTTTCATGTTCTCAGATAGTAACTATGCTATATTGATGTGAAAAAACCTCGTGAAAATTGATTATCTCTGGTGAAATTGCAGATTCCTGTGGTAATGAGTTTTGCTGGTCCGGAGAGGGATCGTCCTCGGGAAATTCGTAAGGAAGCAGCGTACTTCTTGCAGCAGCTTTGTCAGTCAAGGTTACGAGTCATCAAATATTAGTTACTTTGCTTCTCTTTCTCGTTCTTTTATTTCTGTAAGTTATAGAGTTGATTTCGTATCTTCTTTACAGCTCCTTAACGTTGCAAATGTTCATAGCTTGCCGTGGAATTCCTGTTTTGGTGGGATTTCTTGAACCAGATTATGCCAAATACAGGTGGGTATAGTTTACTGTCGTCTTATGGTGTCTGGACTATTTTCAATATTTCAAGTCGGAAATTAATGTGAGATATATCGAGTTTTTCATCAAAAGAATTTGAATTTCCCCACGTGTTGATTACTAAGTTTATTACCAGGACCACCAACATCTGATTTTTTACTTGAGACTGTCGTCCTGCCTTAAGAATGTGTTGTGTTTTTTCTATGGAAGACCGCGTATGCATCAGCTTACCATTTTCTTGATTTAGCTCTTCTCTTTAACAATTCTTGGTTTTTTTCACTATTTATGTCTGCTGATTTGAGCGTTTCTGTCCAGGGAGATGGTTCACTTAGCTATTGATGGGATGTGGCAGGTATTTAAACTCAAAAGATCCACTTCGAGAAATGATTTCTGCCGTATAGCTGCGAAGAATGGAATTCTTCTTAGGCTAATCAACACACTTTACAGCTTGAACGAGGCAACGCGACTGGCTTCTTTATCAGGGGCTGCATTGATTGTGGAGGGTCAAGCTCCTGGAGCACGCTCTGGCCAACTTGACCCTAACAATCCTATTTTTAGTCAGCACGATACTTCACTCGATGGGATTGATCGTTCTGATATGTTGAAAACTAGGCATGGGGGTGGCGAAGAGCCTTCTCGTGCTTCAAATTCAAATTCTCAAAGATCAGATGTCCATCAACCAGATGCCTTGCACTCATATGGTGATATGCCAAGATTAAGCAGTGTTTCACTTGCACCAGATGCCACAGAAGATTTTAGACAACCGCATAGGATATCTATCTCCGCCAATAGAACATCGACAGATAAGCTTCAGAAACTTGCGGAGGGTGGGTCTAATGGTTTTCCTGTTACTCAGCCAGAACAAGTTCGACCTTTGCTTAGCTTGTTAGAGAAAGAACCCCCTTCACGACAGTTTTCTGGTCAACTCGATTATTTAAAGCATATCACTGGCATAGAGAGACATGAAAGTAGACTTCCTCTTTTGCATGCATCAAACGAGAAGAAAACCAATGGAGACCTAGATTATCTGATGGCCGAATTCGCAAGTAAGTTACAATGTTTCATGTTTAGCAAGACTGTTCTTTTTCTGTCAACTAGCTAGACTGTTCTTATTGTAAGAACATGTATTATTTATTTGTATGCACCTTATAATTACATTGTTTCTTCAGAGGTCTCTGGACGTGGAAAAGAAAACGGCAATCTTGATACTACACCTAGATATTCCAGTAAAACGATGACAAAGAAGGTTATGGGTATTGAAGGAATCGCTTCTACATCTGGGATTGCATCTCAGACAGCATCTGGAATACTGTCAGGTTCCGGTGTTCTAAATGCTAGACCTGGAAGTGAGACATCATCTGGTTTACTTGCCCATATGGTCTCAACGCAGAGTGCTGACGTCGCCAGGGAATACTTGGAAAAAGTGGCTGATCTACTTCTTGAATTTGCTCGAGCTGATACAACGGTAAAATCATACATGTGCAGCCAAAGCTTACTCAGTCGTCTTTTCCAGATGTTCAACCGTGTAGAACGTCCTATTCTGTTAAAGGTACATGTATATTATGAATTTTCTTTTCCTAATTCTCCAAAGATGCTTTCCTGTTATAGGTTTGTGATTTAGGGGATATTCAGGTGCTTATAATGGCTTTCGTTTGTCCAGATACTGGAGTGCACCAACCATTTATCCACCGATCCAAATTGTTTGGAGAATCTTCAACGTGCAGATGCAATTAAGCACTTGATCCCCAACCTTGAGCTTAAGGATGGCCATCTTGTTTATCAAATCCATCATGAGGTTACCTTCTTGACTTGCATAAAGATAGCTTCTGTTTTCGGTTACAACCTAAACTGCTTGTCCATTGTGCTGTTTGAAAGATTGAAGTTTGGATTCTTTGTCTAGTCTTTATATCACCCGTTGCTTCTGTTTGTCAGTTTAAACTAAACTTGAACTGTTATTTTATGTAGGTACTTTGCGCACTATTCAACCTGTGCAAGATAAACAAGAGAAGGCAGGAACAAGCGGCTGAAAATGGAGTTATTCCACACCTGATGCTTTTTGTTATGTCAGATTCTCCTTTGAAACAATATGCATTGCCACTACTATGTGATATGGCTCATGCATCTCGGAATTCAAGAGAGCAGTTAAGGGTCCATGGCGGTCTGGATGTTTATTTGAGTTTGCTCGATGATGAATACTGGTCCATGA
Source organism: Biscutella laevigata subsp. laevigata (assembly GCA_900406315.1). Taxonomy (NCBI): domain Eukaryota; kingdom Viridiplantae; phylum Streptophyta; class Magnoliopsida; order Brassicales; family Brassicaceae; genus Biscutella; species Biscutella laevigata. The sequence continues at coordinate 11,090 of OVAU01000406.1, forward strand.
TAGCCTTGGACTCAATTGCTGTTTGCTTGGCGCAAGACAATGACAACCGCAAAGTGGAGCAGGCGTTGCTCAAGAAAGATGCAATTCAGAAACTAGTTAACTTCTTCGAGAGCTGCCCAGAGAGACATTTTGTGCACATATTGGAGCCATTCTTGAAGATTATTACGTACGTATTCTCCTCTTTTCAACAGATTATCCATCTTCTGAATCTGAATGTTTCATCTCCTCTTCGAATGAAAAACTAATCGTTTTCCTTGTTGAACCAGGAAATCATCTCGAATCAATACGACGTTAGCTATAAATGGATTGACTCCGTTACTTATTTCAAGGCTAGACCACCAAGATGCTATTGCTCGACTTAACCTCCTGAAACTCATCAAGGTAAATGAATCATTGTTAGCCATATATCCAGGTTCTTGGTGTCTGAGTGTTTGGTTTTGGAACACAGGCTGTTTACGAGCACCATCCAAGACCAAAACAGTTGATCGTAGAGAACGATCTCCCGCAGAAACTGAAGGATTTGATAGAAGAAAGACGTGATGGACAACGTTCAGGTGGTCAAGTTTTGGTGAAGCAAATGGCAACATCTCTTCTTAAAGCGCTTCACATTAACACTGTCCTGTGAGAGTCCAAACTCAACCTCTCCCATAGGACTGTACATTTTTTTGTACCCATTTTTTGCAGGAAGAATTCACACAAAGTGTATACGTTCTTCTTCTTTTCCATTTACAAAAGATTTGTAATTGTTGAATTCTGTGGCTCTCCTGTGTTTTTTAGTCCCCCAAGAGATGTCCACACTTCTTGTCTTTGATATATATTTCTCAAAAAGGTATTTTTTAGAAGATTTAATTATTTTTTTTCTGTCTGTGATATTTGAACTGTGTTTACGTTTTCTGATGTCAAGGAATGTGGAAATGTCTAACTGAACAGTCAAGACATAATTTCGTAAAGAAGTGACGATGGTTTGGTATAATAGTTTACTAAAATTAAAAGTTTTTGCAAAATACAAGAATTTTTAGTATTTTAAATGTTGGTTTGGTGGATATATTACTCTGAGAAACTAAGAGATTCCGAAATGTTACAATTTTATATTTTGGTAAATAATACAAATTTGGGAGATTTTATAAAACACTATAACTTTATATTTTATGATGAATAGATGGATAATAGTTAAGGAAAATTGAGAGATTTTAGTAAAAACTAGAATTTTAAAATTTTAGGAAATTATGATGATTTTGGATATAAGTCCATGAAAATTGAAAGATTTTGTAGAAGACTAGAATTTTATATTTTAGAAAATTGTGTTGTTTTGGTGATAATAGTTTATAAAATGGAGAGTGCATAAGACAGAGATTTTTATAAAATGTTATTTTTTTATTTTGAGAAATTATGTTGAATTATCGGATAATCAGTGTTTTTGTAAAATAGTAAAATTTTGTATTTGGTGAATAATAGTTTCAAAAGTTAAAGATATTTTGTTAAATAGTTGAATTTTGAATTTAGGGAAATTGATAACGAATTCAGAAAACTTGATTCAATGCGATAAAAGTGTACATTTATCTCATTTTTTTCTCAAACCTAGCACAAATACCTTGATTATAACCTTATTATCCCACTTCATCAACTAATCACCATAAAAACCTAATCTTACTACTTAAAAATATAGAACAATATTCGTACTAAATATACAAAAATCACTACCATATTACAAATATCTCTAACTCAAATCGATGAGTGAAAGTAGCAAGCATTTGGGGATCAAAAGTGATCAAGTGCAAATAGGAGAAACACGTCCTCGAGTGTCCAACTTCACATTGGAACAAGAAGCTGTAGAGACATCTTGATCAGTTTGGTCGATCAATTTAACGTTCTGCATTGAAATGCCTTGACATGGAATGCTCTTGCTACACTCAAACTTCACAGCTTCTGGTCTTGAACTCGTACCTTGTATGTTCTTGTATAACACATTGCTCACTTGTACAGCCGAGTTCTGCCACGTGTCCCATCTCGGTTATTACATCATCATAATTAATAATGATAATTATTATTAAAATTTGAGTTCAAACCTTTTGAGGGCATGCTTCAGGACGATCACAGTAGTTCTGGTCGATGATTATTGGATTGGTAACGTTTCTCATTATTATGTCTTGGAATATTATGTTTTTTGCCATTCCCTTTCCTCCCTATAAATATATACATAAATTAAAGTTAAGGCAGGACTAGACAAAAATTACCAAATCGAATTGTAATTTATTAACTGAATCGAAACTCATTAATCTGAAATTTTTTGACCGAATTTTTAAAGCTCTAGTGGATATAAAATTTCTATACTAAATTGTTTGAATTGAACTCAAATTCCATAAACATGAATGGTTTCACTAAAATTGATATATTTAAATGAGATATATAGTAGTATATGTTTAAACGTATTTTAAATTTAATATTAATTAAATTTATTTTTTTATTATTACACTACTATTTTATGTAAAAGTGAACCAAATCAAATTTGAAAATGAACCAAAATATAATTTATTCTCGAATAGACATATTTTTAAATAACAAAAATGTGAAACACGAATAATCCGAGCCAAATCAAATTGATGTTGAATTATTTCAATATATTCATATTTAAAAATAAAAAGAACTCAAATAAATAATCTGAAGCATACCAAACCAATATAGAATTTTACTCTAAATAATATTAATGTGTTTTAATTTTCAAACATTATAATAATTAAGTTTTACAAATATTAAAAATTAGAGGGGTTATTGGGGAAATACCTGCCAAGTCTTGATTCTAACACCATTAGTGGTTCCAATAAGAATGACTTTGTTGACTACCACATTTGAAACATATGCTTCTGAGCTATCTTTTCCCAAACTCCCAATGCTATTTTTTAATACATAAATAAAACAAAAATATCAATAAAATAATGAGTAAAGTTGATATAAATTAGTTGATAATATTCCAACAAACAGAAAACAGTTAGTTGAAAATGTGTGTTAGTTAAAATAAGTAAAAACAAAAAAAATGTTTAGTTGAAAATAGGGAGAGAAATGGTTAGACCTGATTCCATGACCAGGCCCGCAAGTAATACCAGTCGCTCTCACATTCTCTGACCCACTCACTATCGATATGCAATCATCACCTTCCATCACCAAACCACACACACACACATAAGTCCAACACATTACCAATCTATCCACACACTCACAAAAAAATGTAAATGTTAAACTATCCTTAAGCTTTTAGATATTTGGTTTGGGTTTGGTACGTTTAGATCTTGAGTTTTTGGATTTTGAGAGTCAAACTCTCATTAGAGTTTTTTCGAATTTCGGTTCAGTATCTTTTGGGTTCGGGTAGAGAAGTTGAGAATCGACCCAAAAAAAATTACATACTCAAATATAACCAAAAACTTGATGGTGTTCATACTACTTAAGTTTGTCGGTTAAATATAACAAAAAAAATCCGAAAATACTCATACAACATACGTTTCTCGGTTTGAGTTATTCATAATTAGAAGTTTATAATTCAATTAGTACTTTTCACCGGTTCGGTTTGATACCTCTTGTTTAAATTTTATGCCCATTGGTTGTTAATTAAACTATACTAACATTAAGAGGGAAGAGAGAGGGATAGTAATGAATTACCAGTACGCACAATAGAATCTTGAATTAAGATATTACGAGTTCCGGAAACGTGAATACCATCAGTATTAGGACTATCACCCGGAGATATTACCATCAGATTCGAAGCCTTTACGTTTTCACAATCTTGAAACGTCATATGCATTTGTTGTGCATTTTCTAACCTAATGTTACTTACTCTCAAATTATTACACTCCACAAACGTAACCGCCTACACAATTTAATTCATTTCAATTAAAAGAACTTTTAATAATCTCCATTTTCAATTATAATCATAAAGAATATATAACGTAAGAAAATCGAATATACTCCTCACCGTTGGAGCTCCCAAGCATGGCTGTTTAAACAAAATTACATAAATGTTACTGTTACTAATTTACCTATATTTAAGGGTGTTTTTAAAAGTATTAATTCAAATTAAAAAAAACTTACAAGTTTAGGGTTGATTTTGCAAGATTTTGGCCACCAAACATTTCCATTACCATTGATTCGTCCTCCACCTTCAACACGAAGGTTATTCACGTTTTGGAACACGATCCAAAGCCTACGCTCTCTGTAATCTGATGGATCTTTCCATGCTTCAATCTTACCATAAATCTATAATTTAACACTCACAATAAATTAACATAATCAAAACAGTAATAATGAAAGCTAATTGCATTGGTTTTGTGTATATACCTGGAAAACAATTAAGGATGATTTACATGGACCGGAGAACTTAACCGGTTTAATAATGTAACCACTATTTTTCGGAACCACGATGTTTACTATTCCGGTTGAAGAACAAGCGGTTTCCCAAGCTTTCATGAATGCCTACACGATTCAAAACATTTATTAATGTTAAAATGTAATTAATATATAATTTAGGTCAAAAATGTTACCTGAGAATCGTCATTTCCGTTAGCTTTAGCACCGAAATTGTTGACGTTAAAAGCTCGAGGAGAAGATCTAGGAGAAGATCCATGGCTTTGGCTATTTTTCATGTGAGTGTTGTGTGTAAAATGGCTATGTAGATGATTGGTTCTATATCTTTGATAAAATGGGTAGCTACTGAAACAAGAAGGAAGAAATGTTAAGAGAATTGTTGATAAGATTATAATCTTTTCATACATTTTGTTCATGTTTTTTTTTTTTGGGTGGATTCTCTCTCGAAGTTAGATTAAGGTTGGGTTTGACCTAATGAGTGAGTAATGTGTCATGGTGAATGGAAACGTGTTTATATTTATAGACATGCGAGAGAGACGACTTAGTTGAAATAAATTTGTTAATTTTCACATTTCTTTCTCCTATTTTTCCTGTTAAAAAATCTAAGGAAATTTATTGTTATTATTCCACACACATTTTTATTTGATCAGTAGAATAAATATATGTATATGAAATTAATAATTGGAAGTAATAAAATTAGCAAGAATCTGTAGTTATTTGTAGTTTTATTCATTGAACCAAACTAAGGCTATAAATATTTGATTGTTTTTAGATTTCGGTTTTTGATTTTTAATTTTTATATTTTAGATTGTAGATATAGATTTTCTGATTTTTAATTTTTAATCAATCTAAAAATATAACAAAATGAAAAGAAAAAAAATTCGTCTATTTGAAAACCGAGAAAACATATTTTTGGTTTAGATTAAAATAATAAGAATTTTCAAAAACTATTTTCCCCATCATTTAGGAAATCCATTTTAAAAGTAATTTGGTAAAAAAAGTATTTTTTTCAAAAAACAGATATCTAAAAAACCGATTAAAACATATAAAAAATCCATTTTAGTACTATATTTAATATTTTAATATAATTTAATTTTGATAAATTTTATTATTTTATTTTAAACAAAGAAATATGTTTATCATACTTAAATACTGAAATAGAATAGAAAAAGAGTGAAAAGGAATACTGGACAAAAAAAGAAATGAGAGAGAAGAATGGAAAACAACAAACCGAAGGCGGAAGGGAAGAACAAGGCGGGAGGAGGAGGAGGAGGAATTCGTTGCGTTTCACAAGTCACATCAATATATAAACTCATTTTGGTACTATATTGATATTTTAATATAATTTAATTTTGATAAATTTTAATACAGTTACATTATAAATGATTTAATTTTATTAATTTGTTATATTTATTTATCTATAATTTTAATAGCAATACTTACAATAAAATACTAATATCACTTAAGATTAATACTTATAAGGTAGATGAGAAAGTTAAATTTAACCAGATTATATAATATAACTATTCAAAATTTTCATACAAAATGTCGCTTACTTTTACAATAAATATTTGATAATAAAATAAGATATTCACATTTCTTTCTCCTGTTTTGGTTCGTTCTTATTCCTCATTTGTACAATAAAAGCACATGTAGTTCGTATATAAAATCAATAAATGGAGCTAATAAAACTAGCTCAAGAATATGTAAATCTATCCATTGAACAAAAATCTTCCAAACTAAATGTTTCGGATTCGATTGTTGTTAAGAAATCTAATCAAAATATAATATAATTTAATAATATTGAAAACATAATTTAAGGAGGCGTTAAATAACACAACTTAAGCAAATAGTTGTGTATATTAAACTAGTAACAAACGGTCAAAAAAGCAAGAACTTTTAAGAAATCTAAAGAGACATTGGAAACAAATTTTAGGTATTTTGAACAAATCTAAAGCAAATACTATTTTATATATTTTTTTGAGAGATTTATCTCAAATTTTTAATTTTATGGATGAGATTTTATTAATCTCTCACAATATAATATTCATAATTTAATATAATTTATTTTAATAAAATTTTAACATATCAATTACGTCATAAATATATCTAATCTTATTAATTAGTTATATTTACTTATCTATAAGTTTAATAGCAACATTTATAATGCAATACAATATAACTAAAGATTAAATTCTCCTAAGTAACACAATTACAATTGCATATCTTAGAACTTTTTAGAAATCTGATATATAAGTTAAGAAAATTTGGTGAAATTTTTTTTAGGTATCCCTTAGTGTGAAAATGAAGGATATACCATTACAATTAACTAATCAAAATATTCTAACTAATATCAAAGTATTTAGATTTTGAGAGAATTTTTTTAAGACATGATATTATATATTTTAGTTAGGATATCCTAAACTACAATTGTTGTGTCGTATTTTAAACACATCATATAAGTTTGAAATATTTATAATTAAATGCAATTTAAAATATAATGTTAATATTTTAAAACTATACCATTTTTTATTTTATACCAATTAAAACTAATTTATAATCCTAACTTATATATTTTTATTACTATCTTGTTAATTTTTAGTTATATTTAATTTTGAACGCTTTGCCATTATGTAAGTGTATAACTTAATTTGATTTAATAAGTTCAAATAACTATTAATGTAAGGATGTGTAAACCAACATTTACTTTCATCTTTATGATAGACGACTTAGTATTTCATTATTTATTTATCTATATTGTTAGAGTCCCTGACATTAATGGTTGACGTAGTGGTTTGAGAAACCGGAAATAACACATTTTTAGTCAATATTTGGTAAAAACCCATAAATTTTTCGCATGTGATAGGAAAATATTGGCTTAACAAATTTGAAAATTTGGGTCATATCCCAAATTCATGGATAAGTTAAACAAAATATAAAAAGATAAAATATATTTGAATGGAAGAGCTAATCTCGGCCTAATTAATAAAGAAGCAAGTATTGACTTTGGCTTTGAATTAGGTTATCTACAAATAACTGAAACATAAGTCTCTAAGTAAAAGTAGTTTTGTTGGTTAAAGCTTTAACTTCAACTTTGTTAGTTATAACTTCAATCCAACCTTTTACCTTTTCATACTTATTCTTTATTTATTTTCTTAATCATAGATAATTATAATCTCAAAATTACCTTGAACATTTGAATTGTTTTCTCTTCAAAATTGGTCAAAATACTAATGTTAAACGGTTGGAAATTAGTGCTCCGATAACTAAAAACAGAAAGAATCCCACTACAGTTTTAGCAAAAAATAAATATCAAAGTTGTATCTAGATGACCAAAGCTGTATATGATTTATGTTCAAGCAAAAAAAAAGAAAATATATGATAAAAAATTGCTAAGAAAATAAAGTAACACAAAGGTGTTTTGGTTTGTAGTATATATGAATCAGCATACAGTGAAACTAACAAAGAGGGAATGATGTCAAAGGTTAAATTAGAGAAGGTTTGGATTGTTGTACTCTAATGACATTTGGGGTGATAATATAACTAAGCCTTATATATTTCATAAAAATAGTTAGATTATATGATTAGTATTAATAGTAAGTTTCATGTGTGATTGAGGTCATATTCTTTTGTCAATTTGAAAGATAGATTCAAATTATGCAATTTATATGATGCATTTGGCTAGTATATTTAGATAGTGTATATATCTAGAGGTTGCATTTCGCAAATGCATCACAAAAATATTTCCAAAAATATGTAGAATCAATTTTTTTCAAAACAGTTTTAGAAAAACTTAGAATCATGTTCTTTGATTTGATGGATAATAATTCAAGAAAATTAAAAGATGTTTTGAATTGTATAATTTTGTTTGGGGAAATAATATACAGATTTGATAGATAATAGTATTAGGGATTATTGTCCCACATTGGAAGTTGGAGAGGATCATCACTAGTATATAATAAGGGATATGAGCCAATCCACTCATTGCCAATTGGTTTTGAGTTGGAAGCTCATAGAACTTAACATGGTATCAGAGCCCAGATCCGAACGACCCAACCCAATCAATTATCGTTGTGAACCATAACTGGTCCATCGATCCTTGCGCGAAGTTCCGAGATCTATGGCTAGAAGAGCGATCATCTCGAGGGGGCGTATTAGGGATTATTGTCCCACATTGGAAGTTGGAGAGGATCATCACTAGTATATAATAAGGGATATGAGCCAATCCACTCATTGCCAATTGGTTTTGAGTTGGAAGCTCATAGAACTTAACAAATAGTCCATATAAATTAAGAATTTCTTTCAAACGATAGATTTTTGTATTTTGGGAAATATATTGATTTGGTGGATAATAGTTCATAAAAACTGAAAGATTCTATAAAACATTAGAATTTCATAATTCGATAAATTATTCAAATATTATGGATAATAGTCCATAAAAACTTGTAGGTTTTGTAAAATGATAAAATTTTGTATTTTGGAAAATTATCTTGATATGGTGAATAATAGTCCCCACAAAAAGAATTTTTTTGTAAAATACTAGAATTTTGTAATTTGAGAATTATGCTCATTTAGAGAATAATAGTTAAGAAAAAACTAATAAACTTTGTGAAATGCTAGACAATTATTTTTGGGAAATGATGTTAAACTCACATATTACTATCCACAAAAAAAAATATTTAATGAAACACTAGAATTTTGTACTTTGAAAAATTATGTTGAATTGATCAATTATAATCCACGAAACTAAGAGATTTCATGAAACTCTAAAATGTAGTATTTTTAGAATTTTATGTTGATTTGATGGATAATAATCAATATAAACTCAGAGATTTAAACTATAAAATTTCGTACTTTAGAAAATGATTGGTGCATAACAGTTCATAAAAACTAGAGAATTTATAAAATACCTAAAAGTTTTCTTATTTTTGGGAAATATGCAATTTTAGTGGATAATAGTCCCCAAATAGAATTTGGATTTTTGATAATGTTGTTTTTCTTAAGAGGTGAATCCTTGTTATTTTGGGTAATTATTTAAATATAAAATATAAAAACAAAGTATTAAACATGATTGTTATAGAAAATTAAGGGGTTTTTAGGTAATTTTATGGTAAGATAATTTAGGGTATGGGGTGAATTTATTTACCCGAATTAACCTCCCTAGCTACACGCGTATATATAGTCTATATAATATAGATAGATAAACATACATCCGTTTCTCAATTCCAAAGGTTTGTCTTGTTTCAGAAGTTGGTAGAGAAACCTAATTAATTCAACAACTATTGAACTGATCGATAGATCTCAAAAACTCATTATCTTCATGGAGTCGTCGTCGGAGGCAGAGGAGGAAAATAGTTACCAACTATTTTCAAACCTTCCTTTTGATCTCACGTCACTAATAATGAAACACCTATCGAAGAAAGACAACATTCGTGCTTCTGCAGTTTGCAAAACATGGCACGAAGCTTGTGTTTCCGTTCGAGTGGAAGATCCAACACCATGGCTTTTACTCTACCCTCCATACAGAGAAGAAACATACAAGCTTTACGATCCATCAATCCATAAAACATATACTCACAAGCTCCCATCAGAGTTTCGCTATTCATTGATACTTGATTGTACAGATGGTTGGTTACTCATTACAGATTTGATGCCGAGGAAAACCTTCTTTTTCAATCCCTTTACACGTGATATCATTGACATGCCTTGTTCTGACTATATTGGAGAAC